>RPOG01002745.1:8961-82411 GCA_008086565.1 Thalassoma bifasciatum
CCACATTTCTTCCTGGAAGACGATGGGTCCCCACTATCCTTCCAGTTTTTAATAAAGCGTTGGACAGTTCTTAACCCAATTTTAGTCGTTTCTGCATCAATCTCCTTAGATGTTTTCTCTGCTTGATGCCAATGATTTGACCCTTCTCAAACAGACTAACATCTTTTCCACGACCACGGGATGTGTCTTTCCACATGGTTGTTTAGGAAATGAGAAGCAGCTCATTTCACCAGTTGGGGTTAAATAACTTGTTTCCAGCTGAAAGATAATCACCCATGCAGTAATTATCCAATAGGAGGCTCGTACCTATTTGCTTAGTTAAATCCAGGTGGCGACTTTTTTTTTGGCCAGGCAGTGTATTTGTCAATGGAATTATGAACAATCAGAATGGAATTGAAGACAAGGGACAGTCATAATCTACAATAGATATATGGATATCTTTAGATTTCTTTCAATCTAATTTTTGCCTAACCAAAATGTAATCACAGCTATCTCAGCAGATATTTGTGATTATGTCAGATTTTGGCCTGCTTCTCTGTCTAGGCAGCAGTGGAGCGGGAGGTGATTCAAATCATCAAATTTATGGAAATCCTATTCACTTTCCCTCTTCCAAACCTCAAAGGTGGCGTTATATGGCCTCTGTATCTGTGGAGTCAGAGGTGGGCTGCAAAACTTTTGGACTTAAAAGTGGGCCCTGGGTTGGTAAAGTTTGGGAACTACTGCTCTATTCTGCAAAAACATACACACTGCTATACTTACACAATGTTTGGATGCTGCCAAATGAAGCTTTAGTTACCAATCATCTCTCAGATTAACCTGTGTCAGATGAGTATTGCTGCAGAAAGGCTAATCAGATGTGTTTTAGATTCAGATGGGACGAGTTGTGAACAAAACTATTGAGTAAAAAATGTCGAACATCTAAGGCAGGGATGTCCAAACTATGGCCCGGGGGCCAATTGTGGCCCGCGGTCTATTTTCATGCGGCCCCCAGCTTTCATCTCACCATGTGTTAGTTTTGTCACTTAAATTAATCATGTTCTAATTGTTTACATTTACAGTTTCTGTCAAGTGCTTGAAATAAATCTCTATATATCTGGTAACGTTTCCCAAAGATTTGGACTGTGCATAGGCAACTTTATAAAGCTAAACTCTGTACAATCTGCAAAAACTCAACAACTCTTATAGCTGACATTTAATTACATTTGGCATGATGCAAAATGTTTCATGAGTTGTTTAGAATAGAAAAAAAAAACACATGAGAGGACCAAGAAACTGAATTAAAGATATGAAACGGTCAAAAAAAGGACAAAAGTTGAAGCATAAAATGGTTAAGAATGCAGGATCAGAGATACTTAGGGTTTAAAATGTTTTTATAATTGTCATATAAACAAACGTGATGAAGTCCAGATCCTGATACTGCCATAAAATTGGTACATGTTTTTCCCAGGTTTGGTTTTTTTGTTTGTTGGTTTTTTTCAGAAACCATGAAAAAGAAATAGTTTTCCATTTGTAAAGCTCATTTGTAACTTTCACTGTTATCAAACATGTCCATAAGAGCTGTTGGCCCTCGGTCATTTTCACAGTTTCCAATACGGCCCTTTTGGGAAAAAGTTTGGACACCCCTGATCTAAGGGATGATTTAGTTTTTAGTTGTTAATCCCACGATTATTTCTCTAATGTATTTTCCCCCACATTTTTTGTAACACTGCCTTAAACTTTTGCTTTCCACCTTCACTCATCACAAAGAAAGTGCATCGTATGTGTTTGTGAGATAAAGAGCATCAGAGCTGTGTTGAGCTGTTCACCCACACACACACACACACACACTCACACACACAGTCAGCAATGACGCAGGACTTTGTCTCATTTCCTTATTTAACCAGAGCTGAGGACCACAGAGCCAGCAATATTTTCCTCTCCAATCAAATTTGATCATTAAACAGAAAAACAATAACAGAAGACAGAGGAGAAGTTCGACTCAGTCTCACTTATTTCCTGTTTTGATTTAATCTCCGTCTTTCAGTTTTTATTTTTTACTCCGCCAGTCACTCTTCTTTCTGTTGGTTTTTCTTTCTGTCTATCTTTCTCTGTTTGGTCTTTCTATCTGAGTGATGAGTGATAAGTGCTGATGTAGAATAGATGGTTGGAAATCATCACTCACATTGTTTCCATGACAAACACGCCTGTCTGTGTCTGGGTTGTTTTTTTTTTTTTTCCATGTACAGCCTTATCATTTCTCTACATTTGTGTGTGTGTGTGTGTGTGTGGACATGTAGGCTTTCCATCCCCAGTGTTATGTATATGTATCGTTCCTGTCACAGTGTGTCATCTGCGTGTTTGTTTGTGCATGCCGTACGTGTTCATATCTCACAGTCTCAGTGTGTGTGTGTGTGTGTGTGTGTGTGTGTGTGTGTGAGGCCATCTGTTCTCTGTCGGGTCTGCTCCTGACTCCCGGGGCTTTGTCTTCCTCTCGCCGCTCTGGGATCAAGAAGACAGATATGTACCAGAACTCCTCCTCAGATCTAGTGTCCCCTATCCCCACAATTTATCACTCGGCCCATATACCGCTGGTGATTTGGAAAAAAGGGGATTGTTTTGAAGTTTTTTTGGTGTATCCTCACAGGAACCAAGGAGTTTGTCATCTCTAAGAGTGATATAAACTGAGATCTGTAACACGTCATCATGTGTGAGTATTTTGGGCTGAATAATGAACGAAGGGCCTGATCTACTAAAGATCAGAAATCCAGAGACCTCGATGTGGAGGGAGGATGAAAAGCTTTACTGCAGACGCCAGTAAAGAACAAGTTCATCCCCTTGTAGAGCTTACAGAGTCTGCAAATTATGGTGATATCAGCAGCAAATGTTTCCTTCTTAAAAAGGGAACCCGACTGTAAGGACTAACAGGCATGAATCTGCTTAAACGTTTGTCTCAAACTAGAATTTGTTGTTAAAAGACATAACAAATTGGTTTTTCTTTAAAAAAAAATACAGTTTAAACCACAGTTTCCATCCTTCGGGTGCAGCCATTGTTTTACTGCAGCAATGCATTCTGGGTTGATGACGTAGATTGGTTGCTTGGTGCCGAGCATCTGGATTTGGCCGTTTACTCACTACTAGTCGCCGTAATCACTAGGTTTCAGGAGGAAAAAAAACATAATAATGCCACATGTGGCTGCTTTTGGGTGCACTTTTCAGTCCAAAGGAAACAAGGAGACTGATGTTAGTCTGCACAGCTTCCCAAAAGACAAGAAAAGAAGGAAGATGTGGGAAATGGCTTGTGGGCGTAAACAACTTCCCATGGAGCCGCGGCTATGTTCTGGCCACTTCTCCCCAGAATCATTTGCTGCATTTAGCCGGCCCATGCTGATGAAAGAGCTGACAGGTGTGGGTCATTATAAACAGAGACTAAAGCCAAATGCTGTGCCGACTATTTTCCAACACAAACCCACAAAACTTCCTCTGGAAACCACTGAAGTCCGCTCCAGGACTTATATGATCCTGTATGAGATCCAGCCCGGTGCAACCATATGACGTCACTACCCAGACGTTATTGCGGCGTAAACAACAATGGCGGCCTACAGGTGAAAATATTTGTTCAAATTTTATACAAACTAAGATATTTTGAGAGATTTTATTATCGTTCTTATGTAGCTGGTAAAAACACTGATCATTTAGGAAAATGACGTTCTGGTAGCCAGGGTTCCTTTTAAAGAGAATCACTTGAAGGAAATACAGATCAATATTATTAGTTAACAGTTACTAACATGACTAAGACTCTTTGCGAAGACAAATAGTGTTAACGGAGGCAGACGAAGACAGAGGCAATTAGGAGAGAGTAAAAAATGGTAGAAACTAAAATAGGAAGGCTGAAGCTAGTGTAGAAATCCATATTCCTACAAATGGAGACTGAGTCACGGAGAATGCATGGGTGTTTTAAAGTTGCAGCACAGGTAACAGCAGAGTGCAGTTAAGTTCACCTGCATACAGTGCAAACTAAAATGTGACATTCCCTCCACAGCAGAGACTTCTTTTAATTATCACAACAGCAGCTCCTGGTGTCCCCCTTTGATGACAGCGTGAAGTCTTTGTTGGGAATTTTTCGTAGCTTTGAGCAACGTTCTGTCATGTTCACTTTCTGAGATCACAGGAGGGAACGGAGCTCACGACATTTTTTATGTTGATTTAGAGCCGCTGCCAGTGTGAACATGGACTTTTACTGCTTTTACTGCTGAGCGTTCTGCATGTCACTACTCCTGTTATGTAAAGATAAAACAGTGTCTTTGTTTAGGTCAACTCTGACATTAACTGTAGACCTGATTTATCACTCCTGCAATAAAACACTTTTAATGATTGAAATTTATGATTCAGGTCTGCTTAAAACTCTGGTCACATGTTATGAAGTCATTATCAATTGGGATGGGAAGTTCAGCTCATCCCTGAGAGCTGGTTCTTTTGGCTCAGCTCCCAGAGAAGAGCCAGCTCCCAAACGGCTCCTATTTAAATCAGTTATTTTAGCCCAACCTGACAAATATGAATGATTTCCGTATTAATCGCCCCTTTTAGTTTCAGTATTTTTATGAGAAGCCTCATTTTGTGCATTAGTTTGGTTACAAAAGCAAGCATTCTTACTTTTGCTTAATAGTTAAACCAAACTTTAAATCTGGAATGAGCTCGATAATGAGTTAAAAACGTCACATTGCATCTCTGTCTTCAAGAAAAAACTAAAACAGTTACTATTGTCTCAGTATCTCTGATTTACTGGTTATAACACTGCATCCACGAGCAATACAAGGGTCGTCTGACACTTTTTCGTGTCTTTTTTTTTTTTTTTTTTTTTCTTTCGGTCTGTATTTGTGTTGTTATTTTACTTGTGTGCTCCTGCTTTATTTGTGGGACAACGGGCCCCCTGTTACAAGCTTTAAATAGCTTCTTTGGGGTCACCCTTTCCACACATCCACTGTGAAATCTATTGTACATATGTATATGTATGTGTATATGTATATGTATATGTATGCATGTGTGTGTATCAGTGTTAGCCAAGGTTGATGTGTGTGAATAAACTAAACTAAACTAAACTATAGATCACTGGTATCAGTTTTAACAACGTCCATTAAAGGTTGTCAAACAATATTTCCATCTGTAATGTGGGTGAAAAGAGACATTTCACATGCAAAAGAAGAGAAATGATATCTGAGAGCACAGCGACTCATCAAGACTTACTTTAATTTCTGCTCTAAGATAAAATCATGCACACTAATAGTCCACACAGCCCACAGCTTTTTATAAAAAAAAGTTGCTCTGCAGGAATATTTAAAACTTATTAGATCTGAATACCAATAACCACAGATTATGTAAGGCTACAAATCCACCCACCTCACGTCCTACATATAGAAGCTTTCACAGCCAGATCTTCTTTTTAGAAGAGGCCCCAAGTTATGGAGTACTTTGTTTTCCATTTCATACACCCACATAAACATCAAGTGCATCACAAGTTGAGTCTCTCTTTCCTTTGTTGTTTGCAAGTTCATTACTTAGGTTCTAGCTCAATGCAAAAATTACTTTCATGGTTTTATTTTATTCACTTTAAAGCTCAGGGTTTAAAACTTCATTTGAGGTATTTACAATAGGGGTGGGGGAAAAAATCGATTCATGTAAGAATCTCGATTCTACTCACCTACGATTCTGAATCAATTAATAAAATCCAAAAAATCGATTTTTTATTATTATCTTTTTAACCAATGTTGCCTCCATCTCTCAGCTAAACGACACGCATCCCCCGTCTAGTCTAATTTAAGGTGAACCAGAGTATACTGGCTTTTCTGTTTGTCTTATGACATTTTATGTCTTGTTTTCAGAAACAGAAAATGAAAATCAACCACTTTTGAAAACTGTTCAGCATCCTTGAAAAAGAAAACTTCTGAATTTTCAAAATGAAAATCAACCACTCATTTTTCTTTTTTCAGTATCACTTTCTTATAGGAAAATACTAATGCCAAAATATCTCCCAACTCTTATTTTGTTTTCTGCACTATCCATATCGATTAAGGCAAAGACCTTCTTGTGCAATATCAGATGCCATAATCAAAGCTAAAGGCAGTCCAACAAAATATTAGACTGCATGACCATTATTTTGGTGGTGACGTTTTTTTGGCCAGGCAGTGTATTTTGATAACTGTGCTGAGGAAAAGTGAAGAGGATAACCAAACTATCTTTGCTGTTAACTTCTTTTTCGTTTAAAAAGGACTTTTAACTTATTTGGCAATCATGAAGGTGCATTTTGGGGTGGTATTTAGTGTTCATTCAGTCTGGTTCTGTGCCTTCGGGTTTAAATGTCTAGTGCAGCGGAAAGAGTATCCTCCACCGCTGGAGATACTGGAACTCATATCCACACACAGATCAGTGTTTATTAATCTGAATGCAGGTGGAGGAAATAAACTCAAATCCCACACCAGGTCAGAGTTTGTACGCACAGGTTTCATGTCAGACGAGGAAGATCCGTCTGAGTGGAGGACATATGAGTGCAGTGAGTTTTCAAACAGACCTAACAGAGGTTCATAGATTAATATTTAGATAGTTAGGATAGTTAGAATAGATACGGCACCGAGAAAGTGTCTAAGATTTCACTGTACCGCTGCCAATCTCTGTAAAATACAGCACGTTCTGTCAGCTGATCCCTGCATCTCACACTTTTTTTTTCCTTTAACAAGTTACTTTAAAACTTTAAAAAGCCATTTTTTTGTGATTAAAGCAAATCAAAGTCCACAGTAAAGTTTGCAGAGAATATTCAGAGGGTGCTGGATCAAACTATTCGAGTGTTGTTTTTTTTGTTTAGAGAGAGCCGTGATGATCACAGGATTTACCGCCAGGATTGCTGCTTCACTCCTGACAATATTATCATATTAATCTGAATTTTGAGTGAAAAAGTGGACTATTTAATAAAAAGAGACATTCATTTACATGTAATCACAACTGAACGGCTCGAGATAATCCTGAAACTCCACTCCACCCGCGCATCATAGCCATCGACTGTATAATGAGTGGACGTAACGACGTTCGGCTCAAACTGAAGCCTCCAGCAGATGCCCCGCCCCCTGGTGTCTGGCTGCAGTATAGGTCATAAGCCCCGCCCCCTGGTGTCTGGCTGCAGTATAGGCCATAAGCCCCGCCTCCCCATGTATTCCAGATATGAGCCGGGAAAACTTCAAAAAATTACGATACCTCGTAGAAACGTTTCTCTCATCCTTACACTAAGGTAGTATGACGATGTCATTTGGCTGCATGGTGTCCGGGTGTTTTTTTTTCTGAGAAGTTAGTTTCTCATTAGTTATTGGACGTTAAAAACCGCGATATAAGTTTCGTTTTACGATAGTTGACAGCTGCCGTTCATGAGTAGTTTTTATCGGGGATATAAGAAACTTCAGGAAAGAGCCAAAAGGAGACTAAACCTTCTGAAGAAGAAGAAATAAATATTTTTATTTCTCTTTTTTACTTGGCTCCACCGGAAATTCTCTACTACGCAGACTCTGGCTGCACAATGGCGGCTAGAGAAACGGGGTTTTTGGCTTCAAAAACGTAGAATGGTGACAGTCGGAAGCACGCTGTCCATTCTATATACAGTCATTGGTCATAGCGCAAAAGCGACACATTTCATCCTCATTTCTGATCACAAATAAAGTTAATAAATAAGTATTAAGGTTTACCTATTTGCAGTCCTGCATAATGAAAATGTTTCATCAACATCAGACACGGTGCAGGTCGGTCTGTTGGTCTGTTATCTATCCCTGAAACTGAAGCAGTGAGCTCCTCTCACCTCTCAGTCTTTAGTGAGCTCAGGGTTCAGTCTGACTGCAGCTTCTGTCAGAACTGACAAACATTTCAAAAGATATTTTTCTACGTTTTTGGACTCAAACAGAAATAAATGATGATATGGGAGCTTGTAACAGTGATAGGCCTATATACCACAGATTAATTATTTAATTTAAGTATCGAATCATGACCCTGAGAATAGGAATTGAATTGTATCGTGAGCTCCCAAAGATTCCCACCCCTAATTTACAAGCTGAAAAAATCTTTTTGGGACACTTTGGCATCTTTTGGCTTGCAACAGAGCACCCTAGAATCTGTTTTGTTGTAATTCATGACCTGTTTGTATAATTTTTGAACCAGCCAAAGCTATAGGTTAGTGCATTTCCCCAACCAAGAGGGAATTTTGCATGTTTTTGTTTCCAAGAGGGCAGTTTATAATGCTTTAATTATGACTCAAGAGTTAATGAGTTCATAATGCTTTTTAGTGGGCTGTGCTTTGTGTTTTGATATGTGAATTATCCATGTTTTTAATTATAATCTGAATTTGAACTCCTAAAACAACCCAAACATCACAATTTGGACAGAAAAGTTATTTAACAGAGCACAGGTTTCAATACTCACACATCTTCTGTTTTGTTGATGATCGAGTTTTTCTACCTCACCTTTTCCTTGATCTTTGTGCCAGTAACCATTTCAAATGTGTGGCTGTCACTTTTTAGAGCAGCTCTAAATAGCTGAGATAAATGTCATATTGCAGAGTGAGACTTCTCAGAAAAAAAGCCTGAGAGCTGTTATTTGAACAAGAGGAAACACCAGGTTTGATCCAAACAGCGTGCTCTAGTTCTGCCATGACCAACAGCAGCAGCTCTCATCAAACTGTCACAGCTCTACTGTCCCATGAAGCAGCTTCCACTGAGGAAGAAAACTAAGGATGTTTTCAGGATGTCAGGAGCTGCACAGGAGCTGCCAACCCTCCAAACAAGCTCATCAAACCCCATGAGTGCAGACAGAGATATTAGAGATGGTAACGTGTGGATGGAGGTATGGAGAATAATGCTAAAACTCTAAATAGATGTCTGCTGTACCTGCTTTGAGGCCAAACATGTTCACTCTTTAAAGAACAAACATTCAAACACAGTGGTGTGCACAGAGGGGTGAAACAAATTCTTATATCAATGAATATATGGGTCAATGACAAAAAGAGGGTCTAAGAAGGTATTTTTAAAAAGTTCTTTGAAAATGGATAAAAAACATATTTCTGAGTGAAGAATTATGTTTTCTCACAGATTTCAGTAGTTGACCAACATTTCAAAGTTTTTAGGTTCATTATTTTTTAGTATTTTTAATTTGAGCACCCAAAAATGTCAGGTGGAGCAACCAAATATATGAAAATATATTTATATGTTCCTGTTATTTTTTCTGTGTGAAATTATTGGCAAGTATCTCTCAAGTGTCTGTAGTGACTCATACATTTTCATTTTGTGTGTTTCATTTCTTTTATTTGTGAATAAGATAAATAATTTGATGTTAAAATAACATTTCACATTATTACATTGGTTGTACCACCTGACATGGAAATTGTTCCAGTCACCAATGAAGTGAAAAAACCTTTTTTTATCAGTATTTCAGAGAAATCTACAAACTTTTCCACTTGGTCACAAATGTCATTTGGGCTCCTCTGGCTGATGCAGTTTCCTGTTTCCAGTTTTATTCTCTTCACTTTAAAATAAAAGTCTAATGTTACGGTTGCACCACCCTGACATTTGACAAGGTGAAAATTACGGGACAAAAGTTTTTTACATTTCTCAACAGCTTTAAAATTCTTTTTATTTGCAAAGAATGTTTTTTTAAAAAGGTTCAAGCACAAAATAATGCCACTGTATTTTTAATTTCCATTTACAATAACTGACATTCAACTTTTAGAGTTTAATTACTGTGGATACTTGTCAGGACGGTTGCACCACCTGACATTTTGGGGGTTTGAGGAACCAAAACACAAAAAAACATGTTATATTTTAATAGTTTAAAGATGTGTTCAAATAACACAGGTTTCATAGAATAAAGAAATACATGTGATGAAATACTCAATTCATGATGGAAGGAAATTTTGCACTCGGACACAAAAAAAGGGGACGTCACGTCATTGACCCATGTATAACAATCAAATGCTTAGTGCCCTCCTGATTGGTAAACTAGACTAATCTGCCCCTTTGGCTGGTTGACACATGATGAACTGACCTTCTGGGAGTCGAAACAACCTAAAAGGCACTCTCTGGAACCATAATGTGCTGAAGCACTTTCTTAGGGAGGAAAAACATGTGCCTAAGTGCCCTCTTAGGAGCCAAAAGTGGCTAAACAACCTAAAGTGCCAAACTTTTGGAAGCCAAACTTGTGCTAGATTATCTTCCTGGAAGCTAAGATACAGCAAAGGGCCATCTCAGGAGCCAAAACACATGCTTAAGTGCTTCCTTAGGGCACAAAAACATGTGCTCAAGTGCCATTTCAGAGACAAAACATGCCACATATGCAAAGATATACTCTCTGGGTTGCTAAATGCTTGCCAAAGTGCTGCCCCTAGTGCCAAACTGGAGCTAAACAGCTCTCCTAGGAGTCAAATAGCGTGCTTTAGTGCCCCCTTTGGCGCCATATCACATGCTGTACATGCCTTTTTTGTCTTTACCCCTGCTCTTGAAAATGTTTGTGCACACCACTGTTTAAACATCTTTTATAGCTGTGATGGTGAAGAACTCTTTCAAAGTGTGTTTTTGACTTTGCTGTTAATTGGTCGTTTGCCTCCTTGTAATCCAGCACCTGGCTCATGATGTGTTGACAATCTAAAAACTAGTGACTCAATCACAGCAGCTGCCAGTTTCTCTGTCCATTAACGGAGTCATCTGTCCTCCAGAAAGACACTGCGGCTTTATCCCCTCATTTATTTTGAATCACGGCTGATACGACGCTCAGCTGAATATCTATAAAGTGTTGACAGTGTGACTCTACATAAACATACACACACATACTCCAAAAGCTGCGCATTCACTCTCCACATGTCTTCGTATGAAGCAGTAATGATCAGCTGGAGAGGGATCACTTTTCAGAACGACAGACGATGACGAGAACTGGAAGTGATTGGTGCGGTTCCTTTTTTCTCACTTTAGTCACTCATTAAAACTAACTACAGCAATGTGTCTGTTCAGCCTTCTTGAGTCTCTGCTATGTGTTTATACCTTATTTTCAACCCCCCTGCTTTAGCCTGTAAGAATGATACTGAAATTAGCTTCAGATTTGCAGCTTTCAACACATCTGTTCTTGGTAGAGTTAAAGGAATTTTGATGTGCTGTAAAGAGTGTCTGATTCTTCAACTTTTGTAGTGTAAGTTTGTCATACATTGCATGTAAAGACTTAATTGTGCCTAAAATCCACTTTCAACTCTGGGAAATGTTAAGTCTAAAAGAGAGAGTTTGATTCTTGAGACTTGTCAAATATGGACAAACCATTGACTGTTTATAGAATGGACAGCGTGCTTCCGCCTGTCACCGTTCTACGTTTTTGAAGTCAAAAAACCCCGTTTCTCTAGCCGCCATTGTGCAGCCAGAGTCTGCGCAGTAGAGAATTTCCGGTGGAGCCAAGTAAAAAGAAATAAAAATATTTATTTCTTCTTCTTAAGAAGGTTTAGTCTCCTTTTGGCTCTTTCCCAAAGTTTCTAATATGCTCGATAAAAACTACTCACGAACGGCAGCTGTCAACTATCGTAAAACGAAACTTATATCGCGGTTTTTAACGTCCAATAATTAATGAGAAACTAACTTCTCAGGAAAAAAAAACACCTGAACACCATGCAGCCAGATGACATCATCATACTATCTTAGTGTAAAGATGAGAGATACATTTCTACGAGGTATCGTAATTTTTTAAAGTTTTCCCGGCTCATATCTGGAATACATGGGGAGGCGGGGCTTATGACCTATACTGCAGCCAGACACCAGGGGGCGGGGCTTATGACCTATACTGCAGTCAGACACCAGGGGGCGGGGCTTATGACCTATACTGCAGTCAGACACCAGGGGGCGGGGCATCTGCTGGAAGCTTCAGTTTGAGCCGGACGTCGTTACGTCCACTCACTATACAGTTTATGGTGACAAACCAAACCACAGCATAGTTTATACATATAAATTACACATCCTATGTTTATACCTAAATTAATTAATTCGAGGTATCTTACTATCAGAAGCTTCGATATCATTAATCATTTACATTCAGGTTAAAAAGTGTGGAAAGATTTCTGTTAAAATATTTGTCAGCTCTGAAAAAAGCTGCAGTCAGACTCCATACTGAACGCATCACGGACCGAGGAGTGAGTCGGTGGTGTCAGTCTTAAGCACAGTTTCAAAACCCTCCTCTTCAGAACTGCTATTACTATTCAATCGCTAACAAATATATTCCATGTGTTTTTATTACTGTACTGTTTTATATGATGTTTCTATCCTCTGTACAGCGTCTTTGACTGTCTAGAAAAGCACTTTATAAATAAAAGATATCATTATTATTATCATTATTACCTCAGAGAGTCTACAGATGTGCAACTGACTGTGTATCAAATGCCCTGTCTTGAAGGTTAATATCTTTTAAGCTTTACCTTTAAATAAAAAGCTATAAACCAGAAGCAACATCTCACATCTGACTAATTTTCCTGATTTTCCCAAATCTTTCCCAGGGAATATGAAAATGTTCAAGTCTAACTGGATTAAGAGTCTGACTTTGAGGGATATTGCCTGTGGTTTTCAATTTGAGATTATGTTTATCCTCCAATCCTACTGGTAAACTAAAAATCATGATTTTCAGATACTTTTTTTTAACCCGTGTTTAATTCCTCAGGATGATCAGAGCTCTGCAGGTTCCATTAATAGGGCTGATATCAGGTCTGCATGATTTACAGTAGAAGACCCAGCTTTGTATCTCTCACCCTCTCCGCGTCTGTTAGTGAGTGACAGTACGCCGCTGACAGATTGATGCATCAGATCAGACCTGCAGGCAGAGATCAGTCGACTCCTATTAAAGACTTTACCTTCACACCGCCACTCTGTCTACGCCGAGTGGCGCTCAGTAAATGAATGACAGAACAGAAGAGGAAGGCTTGGGGTCTGTAAATAAGACTCGTGATAACACTGCAGCATGGAGAGGATGCTGACGACAGCAGGAACACACAGATATCTTTGGTAAAGTTTGCAGCTCTTAATGCATCAATAAAAATAAATCAACACAAATCACATTTCCATTTCTGCCATTTGCATTTTGACCTGTTATTAGAAAAAAAAAAGCTGCCTCATAAGAATAAGCGATGCACAGGCTTGGGGAGTAACCAATGACTGTATATAGAATGGACAGCGTGCTTCCGCCTTATTTCTTCTTCTTCAGAAGGTTTAGTCTCCTTTTGGCTCTTTCCTGAAGTTTCTTATATCCCCGGTAAAAACTACTCACGAATGGCAGCTGTCAACTATCGTAAAACGAAACTTATATCGCGGTTTTTAACGTCCAATAACTAATGAGAAACTAACTTCTCAGGAAAAAAAAACACCTGAACACCATGCAGCCAGATGACATCATCATACTACCTTAGTGTAAGGATGAGAGAAACGTTTCTACGAGGTATCGAAATTTTTAAAAGTTTTCCCGGCTCATATCTGGAATACATGGGGAGGCGGGGCTTATGACCTATACTGCAGCCAGACACCAGGGGGCGGGGCTTATGACCTATACTGCAGCCAGACACCAGGGGGCGGGGCTTATGACCTATACTGCAGTCAGACACCAGGGGGCGGGGCATCTGCTGGAGGCTTCAGTTGGAGCCGAACGTCGTTACGTCCACTCATTATACAGTCTATGATTTGGACATTTAGAATTCTCTGTGTTGTTCTTAAAGAGTAATTGTGACATGTTTCTGTGATAAAAGTTGAAATTCTGTTTTGAAACAGAAGTTATATCGATTTACGCTAACCGCTAGCATGTCAATGGGATTTCCCATATCTTGTTAGCATCGAGCTAGTGCTATGTCGTTTTTGGTACAATAGTAGATGTATAACATGTTTAATGTATTGAATATAAATCTTTTGTGAGACAGTAATGTACATTTATTTGGGTGTACAGTTTCTTAAGTAAAACTTTAAGCAGAAAATTCTGAATCAGAGGACGTAAAGAATCGATAAGAGGAACCGTTAAGCAAGAACAGTAACGATATCGATGGATTGAACTATTTCTTATCGATTTCTTACAGGAAGCGGTTTTTGATACCCAATCTCTAGCTGCAATGTTCTGCTCCTCCACATAAACACACAAACAAACACTCAGTAGCATATGTTCAGCCAATAAGGTGCATTTGATCAGTTTGGAAACACTGCTTTCATCCAAACACACACACACATATACACACACACACACACACACACACACACACACACACACACACACACACACACACACACACACGCTGAAAATGTACCTAGCTCTTTCAGCAGGGAGCCGTTCTCTGCCTTCAATCTCTCCTTTTTCTTCTCAGGACTACTCTTCCTCCTCTCCTTCCCTTTCTCCTTCACTCCATTCTGCTTCCTCTTTTCTCCCTTCTGGCTTTTCTCTGCAGGGAGACAGAAGGGATTTAGTTGATTTATTCAGTTTAGTTGTGATTTTTTTTCACCAGAAAGTGTCAGCGAAGCTTGGGGACTGCTTGTTTTTAGGGAAATTTGAGCACACACAGGATGACGACAAACCAAAATCCTACTTCAGCTTTATCAGATTGTAAAAATGTGTTTGACATTTGGATGTTCTCATCAACAATGACATGGATAGCTTTCAGAAGGAGGAAATAAAGGAGTAAAAAAGTGACTCTAGACATTAATGATGTATCACCCAGTAGATGTTACCTTTCATACCATTTGAAATAAAGTGGACAGAGAGCTCATAACAACACCTCTAAGTCAGAAATGTTTTATTGGACATCACCATTCTTCATCACACCAACACTCAGCTGAAGTTAAAAAGGGAAGGTGTCTCTGGCCAAATGTGACTCACCTCCAAATGAGGTTTTGTGATAGAGCCATAGTTCATCTTCAGTGGCACATTTATCCTCCTGCTCGGCCCTGATAAAACCAGAAGGCCTGAGAGGAATCTTAATGCCTGTTGTAAAGACTGTTTGGTATTCTAGTAAAAAGTTGAAGCGATGGGCTGTTGGAGCCAAGACTCACTTTTACTTGATGAGCAGTAAACA
This sequence comes from Thalassoma bifasciatum, assembly GCA_008086565.1. NCBI lineage: Eukaryota > Metazoa > Chordata > Actinopteri > Labriformes > Labridae > Thalassoma > Thalassoma bifasciatum. The sequence continues at coordinate 24,026 of RPOG01002745.1, forward strand.
TAAAAGGTTAAACTGAGAAAACTAGTCACTATGCAGCATAGGGCTGAATGATTTTAGAAAAAGATCTAATTGCGATTTTTCTGGCAGATACAGCGATTTTCTTTAAATTAAACTTTTCACGATGAATAGTAACATTTACAAACTTGACAGAAAACTACTTAAAACCATTGAAACATCAAAAGCTTTTACTCTAATGTGAGGATGAAAATGAAAACTGAACGTAAGAATTGTTTCACCCTTTTGAATAAAAGGTCAATATTATAATATAAGAAGTAAAAAAATTTAGAAATAAAGACAAAATTCTGAGACAAAAAGTCATCTTCTTAAGTCTAAGAAATCAGTTTAACATCATGTGAAAAAAGTCCAAACTTTCTTATTTAAGGTCAAAATTTTAAGATGACTGGAGTCAAAGATAAAAAGTCTACATTTTGAAAAAAAGGCAGTATTTGAGATAAAAGTTGAAATTTTGATATAGAAAGTCAAATTCTAAGATTTAAGTCGAAATGATGAGAAATAAATACAGAGGCAAAAGAACAAAAATTAAAAAGAAGATTTTTCGATAAGTTGTCAAATTTTGACTCTTCTTAAAACCTCACACCCATTCCTGCTTTTTGTAAACCGGAGTTTTTAAAATGTATTTCTAGTTATAAAAACTGAAGAACAAAAAGAGCTATCTTTGACTCTTAACTTTTAAAAATGATGTCATGCAAAATATCCTTAAATGTGTCAAGTTAAATAAAATAAAATAAACAACAATCCTAAGGAAAAAAGGATTTTTCCCAACAGTTTTACACTCAAGACACTTGTGTGTGTGTTAAACAGCTGATATAACAGATCCTGGGTCAGTCAGGAGCAGGAAAAAAATCGCGGCTTTGGCGATCACATGATCATGACGTCTAAAATTGCGATTTCGATCAAAACACGATAAATCGTTCAGCTCTAGTGCAGCATTTTATGTATCTGTACGTACTCCACCAAAACAAGAATCTGGGAAAGTTAATGAAAAAACACCTGTTTGGATCATTCCACAGGTGAACAGCTTCATTGGAAACAAGTGAGTGTCATGATTTGGTACAAAAGGAGGCTCAGTCCTTCACAAGCAAGGATGGAGCCAGGTTCACCACTTTGTCAACAACTGCGTGAGCAAATAGTCCAACAGTTTAAGAACAATGTTTCTCAACAGACATCTACAGTCCATAATATCATCAAAAGATTCAGAGAATCTGGAGAAATCTCTGCACATAAGCAGCAAGGCCCAAAACTAACAATGAATGGCCGTGACCTTTGACCCCTCAGGCAGCACTGCATTAAAAACCCACATCATTGTGTAAAGGATATTAGCACGTGGGCTCAGGAACACTTCAGAAAACCATTGTCAGTTAACACAGTTCATCACTACATCTACAAGTGACAGTTCAAACTCTACCATGCAAAGACAAAGACAGTAAAGTTTATTTTAAGTGCAGTGGTGCCCAACCTTTTTCAATTCAGGGCCCACTTTTAAGTCTCAAAAAATTTTCGCGGCCCACCTCTGACCATATAATTATGGGGGCTGTATAGCGCCTTGTTAGCGCTTGATTTGAAACAAAGACCCAAAAAGTAAGAAAAAAAATGTAATAAAACCCGAAATGTGATAACTGGTCAATGATGTAACAGATGCTGAGCCCAGAAGGTGATAGTCATTTTCACGATAGAACAACTTGTTAAATGTTGGGTCAGTGATTATAGTCTTGGGATATACAATATTTGTTTAATCAAATTTCAGGGCTTTGTTAAATTTGGGGTCATGTTACATGTTGGGCTTTAACTTGCCCTCTTCAAGGACTTTTCTTATATACAAACATTTGAACATGTTGAATATCCTTACAAATGTAACCAAGTTTTAATATTTAAACATTATTCTGTCCATTTGTATCTTTATATAATTACCCTTCATTAAAATTCAGACTATTTTGAAAATGATTAGGCGGCCCACTTGCAATATCTTCGCGGCCCACCAGGGGGCCACGAACCACAGGTTGGGAATCACTGTTTTAGTGTATTAAACGAATAAAAGTTAAAAGGGTTTATTAATCACTGTATTCTGTTTTATTTATGTTTTACACAATGTCCCAACTGTATTGGAATTGGGGCTGTAGAAATGCAGTTACACAACTGAACACTTCCCTTTTAGTAGAGTGTTAGTCTTCAGTATTATGAGCATGCCCACACACACACACACACACACACACACTCTCTCTCTCTCTATGACACGTAACAGAGCCCTGCAGAGTGCCTCCCTGCTGCGAGCTGTCCTCGCGCTCCAGGAGACCTCGCTCTCTCCCTCCAGCTGAGAGTGAGGCAGGTAACACAACACGGATAAATACACTCGATAAAAGTCAAAATAAGACAGCAGCTGTCATTTAAAATGCTCTGATGCACTACAGTAAATACTAACTTCGCACAGATGACAACGAACTGTATTTTAAAAAAGAGACAGCCACAAATAGTCCACAGTTGCTGCCAGTTTCATGACAGTTAAATTCCCTGTTTGAGTAAATAAATGTGTCAGATCAGACATGCAGGAAATTGTTTTGTTTTTGCAGCCAATTATAATATTTTCTTGTTAAAACAAACCAGTACAAAGATGTACATGGTGGCAGAGCAGAGTTCGGTTAAGTATTTTTTGGGTAAATATCTCAAAAGTTATTAATTAGACCAAAGAATTGGAGGTGGATTTTTATTCTAATTAATTAAAAAAAAAAAGCATCTTAAAGTTTATGTTCAATTGGATTTCAGACAATATATCCATAGTGTTATTGCAGTTGAATTAAGGGATGGGTGGCACAAGAAATTACCCTGTTACCTCCAGAAAACAACTGAAATTAACTTATCTTGAGAAAAATTAATAGTAAAAAAATCATGACCTTTGAGGGGCTTCTGTAATCAATGACAATAGAGTTTTAATCTTTTAAAATTATATCAGAATTCCATTATGTTGGCTACATCCAAGACTCACTTAAGTATCTGTTCATGTTCGTTTCTTTAGTCTAGAGTAGTGATTACAAAGTGGTGGGTTGTGACTGAAAAGTGGATGGCTTTTAGTTTGAAGGGGATTTCTGATGCAGGGGAGTTCTAGTCACACTCCTTGGTGTTGATAATTTCCTGTGATGCATGCGCAAAAAAACCCCTACACAGTTTGTTTTCATCTGATAATTAAATATCAATATCGGTAGCTGAATGACTACATTAAAAAAAGACTGTTAGATAAAAACCTCTTTGTGTTTTGTGGAGAGATGTGTTGCCACATGAAAAAAAAAGAAAACATGAAAACTGCAATCTGTGATCTGAAGTTCAAACTGCAGCATTTTTTTTCACAAGATGCATTTGAGAGGTTAAAATTGTCTTTAATTTTGGTTGTGGCAGGTCATTGAAAACCTTGCAGAGCAGATGGAGCAGCCTGATTCATTCCTGAAATCCTGCAGATCCATCTTGCTATGATCCAACCACAACCAATTTCACCCGGTCCAATACTGACCGGACCAATCAGAGAAGAGAGGCGGGAGCTGCAGGAGCTGCAGACGTGACGTCAGCGGGAAGCTTCTGAATTAGGGCTGAACGGTTTTAGAAAAAGATCTAATTGCGATTTTTCTGGCAGATACAGCAATTTCAATTTGATTCACAGTTTTCTTTAAATCAAACATTACTCAAGTTTTCCAAATGCACGGAAACATTTACAAACTTGACAGAAAATTACATCAAACCACCGAAAATTTTGAGAAATAACGACAAAATTCTGAGACAAAAGTCAAAAACTTCCAGAGTTTAAGAAATCAATTTAACATTATGTGAAAAAAGTCCAAACTTTCTTATTTAAGGTCAGAATTTTAAGATGACAAAAGTCTAAGATAAAAAGTCTACGTTTTGAAACAAAGGCAGTGTTTGAGATAAAAAGTTGAAATTTTGATATAAAAAGTCAAAATTATATAAAATACATACAAAATTATAGAATAAAAGGCAAAAAACAAAAACAAAAAGAAGATTTTTAGATAAACAGTCCCCGAGTGTAACACCTATTCCTGCTTTTTCTAAACCAGACTTTTTAAAATGTATTTTTAGTTATAAAAACTGAAGAACAAAAAGAGCTATCTTTGACACTTAACTTTTAAAAATAATGTGGTGCAAAATATTCTTAATGGTGTCAAGTTAAATAAAATAAAATACAAACAAATAAAAATAAAATTTGACAACCTCAAGGAAAAAATGATTTTTCCAACAGTCTCACACTCAAAGACAGGTGTGTGTGAAACACCTGATATAACAGATCCTGGGTCAGTCAGGAGCAAAAGAAAATCACAGCTTTAACGATCACATGATCACGATGTTTGAAATTGCGATTTCGATCAGAAAACGATAAATTGTTCAGCCCTAATAGGCAACTAAAATATTAACATTTGTTTTCCACCACCAACATTTTGCTGTGCTTGGCCCTTTCTCTGCATGTTATCATGACACCACTCAACCACAAGAGAAAAATATAATCATAAATTTCAAGCTCAGGGTTTTTCAAGTCTCATACTCACACACACATCTGTAGAAACAGCCGTGCACAGCATGTGAGGAGCGATGGCGTCACACTTGGCTGACTCTCACATACAGCACACAGTAATGATCTCTCTGCGTCTTCCCTTCTATGACACGGAAACTCTTATTGTTAAGACGTCTTGTTGTTACAGGCTCCTGGTGTTTACACAATCACAGTCCCGACTGGATGGCTCACTGACTCCCCTCCTGCTGCTGTGTATCATGCTTGTATACTTTCTGTGTGCGAGTGTGTGTGTGTGTGTGTGTGTGCGAGCGTGCACAGGTGGCAGCTGCAGGTTTATCACAGGTTTAGAAAAGCTGGTTTTATTTGTTTATGCGGTGCTCAGCAGTCACAGCAGGGGGGAGATGAACTGACGAGTAAGTTTAAGTGGGAAGCTCAACAATTATTAAAACAGCACAGGAAAGTTTCAATGTTTGAAAGTTTAATGTAATGTACGTTATTGGTATGACTGTTAAAGAATGCTGCAGTCATATCACTGTAGCCACTCCAGTGAAGGTTCTGGAGTGGCCATCTCAGTCTCCTGACTTCAATATCTTGAAGCCACTATTCAAGAAGAATATGCAGCTTTACCGTCTGAGAAAATAAAGTTTTAGGAAGATTTTTTTGGGATAAAAGCTTTATGTTTCAAATCAAAGTCATTCTGTTGCATTCAGTATGGATTCCATTAAGTGTGTGTGTGTGTAAGTGTGTGGGTCAGCACATAGCATGTCCACCCAGTGTGTGTGTGTGTGTGTGTGTGTGTGTGTGTGTGGCTGTCATAGCCAGCAGTGGGCTGTCCTCATGCTTGCTTTAGCATGGAGGAGCAGCACATGCATGAATGAAGCTGAGAGAGACCGGAGAGAGATTTCACACTGAGACGACCCTGTGAGGGTGTGTGTGAATATGTGTGTGTGTGTGTGTGTGTGTGTGTGTGTTTTAGGAATGAGAGGAGAAGAAAAAACTATGACACAGAGAGCAATACTTGATGTTTAAAAGAATAAAAGCTCAGTCCTGCAGGTTTATGTTTGGCATCCTCAGGTTATAAAGAGTCTGGAAGGTTTTGACGCTGTAGCATCAGGGCAACACTAAAATGTTTTGAGAAGCTGAAGATTTAATGATGTAGATAAGATACGGACACTTCTGTGTGTGAAAAGTTATGTAGCAGTAGTTTCTTAAAGTGATGAGTATGCACTGAATGAAGAAGTTTGTGGAAACTCCCATCGACCTCTATTAAAATTAGCGTATTTTTTTTGGCGCCCTGGAAAGCACTCTAGCCTGTTTTGGCTCCCAAGAAGGCACTAAAGCACATTTCAGCTCACATTGAGTGCATTTTGACCCTAAAAAAAAACACTAATGGTCCTTTTCCACTGACTCGTCTTGGCCCTACTCTACTCGGCTCTACCCGGTTTGTGTTGCGTTTCCATTAGCGCGGTACTACGCTGCAGACGCCAGTTTTTAGTACCTACTCAACCCTGGTTCTAAGCGAGTAAAGCCGATACTAAAAGGTGACGTGGACGAACTGTCGGTCACTCATTGGTCAGAGAATGTCGTCTCTGCAGCTTCTGACTCTGAACAAATCACTTACAAGAGGCAAAGGAATAAGTCAGCGACGGGTTTTTAATGACATTTAAACCTGACGGCACAGAACCAGACTGAATGAAGACAAAATACAGCCCTAAAATGCTCCTTCATGATTCCTAAAGAAGTTAAAAGTCCTTTTTAAACAAAAAAGAAGTTAACAGCAAAGATAGTTGGCTTTAAAGAGTCTTTTAAATTAAATCAAAGTTGGTCGGTGCAGGAGCGATCTGTCTGCCACGAGAGTCTTTAAGCACCAATCAGTCCATTAATCCACAGGGAACCAAAAAGGAAAACCAGTTCAAAGAAGAATGATTGATCAACAACAAATCTCTGCTATACCAGGCCCAAAAATCAAAAATTAAAGTGATCTCACTGGATCCAGGGAAGAGTTGATGTCAGGAAGCAGCTCCTTCGTTTTCCTCCGCGTGCAGCAGCACCAGGCTGTTGTTTACCTCCGTTGTCATGACGACCGACATTGAGCCGCTGTATTACTTTAATGAAATCTTTTGAAAGCTTTTTTTTTCCTTTTAAGACCACGGTGGCACATATGTTAGTACAAAATTATGTTTGTGTGGCGTTATAGATGAACATGTACGCACTTCTGCGCAGCACTTTAGCGCAGCTGTGTTATAAGATCCACGCCCACCGTGAGTCTGTAGTCGGGCTAGAGGAAAAGATAACCAAACCCAGTAGAGACGAGTAGAGTCGAGCCGAGTAGGGCTGGAATTGTATAGTGAAAAAGCGCCATTAGACACATGTTTTGGCTCCAAAGAGGGCAGTTTGTCATGTTTTACCTTGCTAAAGGGGCATGTAATAGTGGTTCAACAACCATCTGAGCGCAAGTTTGGCACCAATGAGGGCTCTGAACATGCCGGGAGGATGCTTCAGCATATGTTTTGGCTCCCAAGAGAGCATTTATGGGCATGTTTTGGTTCCTAAGAAGGCACCGTAGCACAATTTTGGCACCATTGAGGGCACTCTGGCATGTGTTTCGGCTCCCTGAGGACACTTAAGCGTGTGTTTTCAACAATTGGATGTGTACAATTGGATTACCTCAGTCATAAAACAACGAGTGTGCAGCAAAGACTGAATGAAACTTTTATAAAGAGGATTTGTCAGGGTGCTGCCATATCCACCTGACATCTCTGCCCCTTTTCCAATTTATTTTACGGCTGTTGCTGAAATTGCAGAGGCCATTAACACCAGGGGATCTTTGAGGGAGTTCTCAGAGGGAAACGTTTCCTCACACAGCCACTAAATTGTCATTTCTTTGTTCCTTTTTTTTTTTGATAAGAGGACTACTTTATCTTCAAATCTCTCTGAGACAATTTTTCAACATTTCTCCCCTTTTCCCTAATCTGATCTCATTCTTTTCTATGTTCCACACCTTGGAAAAAGAAGTCTGGGTTTTTCAAGGACGCCTGCAGGCTGGGCTTGAACGTTTGGAAGCTTTCCCCCTGCAGTTTGTAATCTCGGCACAAATCCAAATATCAGCAGTGGAAACCCTTTAAACACTTTTTCTGTCAGATCTGTGTTTTTTTTTTGCCTCTTCTTTTGTCTTTTAGCTCTGCTGTTGCATTTTTTCCACTCTCCTCAACACTCCCTCTCTCCTCTCATGTTTTGAAGGTGCAACAGCACCAGGGGATTCATCTTTTTGAAGTGTGTGATTAATTTCCCCTCTTTCTAGGTGCACTGAACTGCAGCGTGAGTGTGTGTATGTGTGTGTATGTGTGTGTGTGTAAAGCTAACCGTGTCCCATTTCGTACCTGAGCTCATTAGTGCAATGTGAGAAAGTTTTTCGCTCCCCTACTGTCTCGTCTTTCTCTCTCTCTCCACTCTTTCCTCCATCCTTTTACTCAGTCTTCCTGTACTCTCACTTGCATCCTATTACTTTCCTGTAACTTCCCATCCTCCTTGTCCTCCCTTCTTATTTCTCCTGTCTTCTCACTCCCTTTACTTGTACACACACACACACACACACTTGCTGTGAGCAGATCAGAGAGGCCAATGCTAACCACTGTCAGCTTGTCACAGTTCAGTTTGAGCTAGAATGTAAATGTAGTGCACTTCCTGCATAACAATAATGCTCTGTGTGTGTGTGTCCTTGCATATGTGTGTGTGTCCAAGAGAACGTCCTGCCTACAGTACAGAGTGTAACCAAACTGTCTTCCATGTTATTCAACATGTTTCCTCTGATAAAAGCCTGCAGCACACTGTGAAATGATGCAGCTACAGCTCCACATGTAAACTGACAGATAAGGATTACAGAAACTACTGAACAATGCATCAATAAATCATCGTGTCTTTGTTTGTGCATAAAATCTTCTGGATATTAAAATGTACCTGGTTAACACAAAGTGGCAATATTGACAAGGTATCTACAGGTTTCAGACTTCAACTGTAGTTATACAGGCAATGGTTTGGGTATCCTGTTGTATTACAACCCAAACATAAAATGTGTTTCACACAATGAGACTCATTCAAGCTTACTTTTTGACATGGCTGAGATCTGTATGTGGCTCTCGACCAAACATCAAACTCCAGTCTGAAAATATGAGACAATGCTGAAGTGCTAAAACCTTTCTGTTTGTCAAGTGTCTGCTTGAGTCTGGCTCCGAAAGTACTGGAAGTCAGAAAAACACCAAGCCAAAAAAGTTGTTTTTCTCTGCAGAAATTAATATTTAAGCCTGGTACAAATAATGTCTCCTGTCTGAATCTCTAACTTTGCTAACGGCGCACACTGTGCCGTGGGTCGAATTTTTATTTAAATCTGCACTTTAGAAGATATTAAGATCGCTGTGAGTGGAAAACTGTCTAGTCACTTGTCCCATTTCCAATATGGGCCCCAATTGTTTTATTCTAACTTTAAATAGGCTTATAATGTTCGTAACACCCATAGACTGTATAATGAGTGGACGTAACGACGTTCGGCTCAAACTGAAGCTTCCAGCAGATGCCCCGCCCCCTGGTGTCTGGCTGCAGTATAGGTCATAAGCCCCGCCTCCCCATGTATTCCAGATATGAGCCGGGAAAACTTTTAAAAATTACGATACCTCGTAGAAATGTTTCTCTCATCTTTACACTAAGGTAGTATGATGATGTCATTTGGCTGCATGGTGTTCAGGTGTTTTTTTTTCTGAGAAGTTAGTTCCTCATTAGTTATTGGACGTTAAAAACCGTGTTATAAGTTTCGTTTTACGATAGTTGACAGCTGCCGTTCGTGAGTAGTTTTTATCGGGGATATAAGAAACTTCAGGAAAGAGCCAAAAGGAGACTAAACCTTCTGAAGAAGAAGAAATAGATATTTTTATTTCTCTTTTTTACTTGGCTCCACCTGAAATTCTCTACTACACAAACTCTGGCTGCACAATGGCGGCTAGAGAAACAGGTTTTTTGGCTTCAAAATCGTAGAACGGTGACAGGCGGAAGCACGCTGTCCATTCTATATACAGTCAATGGTAACACCCATGAATGCCTGTTAATTCACCTACTGTCTCTCATATACAGGATATGTATTTGTGCATAAACTGATCTGCACAGGAACATGCTTCATGCAGACTTCCTTGTCCCTTCTGCATAATGCTTCCCTGCAGGGGTTTCTGCCTTCCTGTCCACCCGCTTTGCAGGGAACATGCTAGCATTCACAAAGCATGACGAGAGCAGCCCTCAACATGACAGACAGGCGGATAAACATGACAGAGAGACAGGGAGAAGGTGGAACATGACAGACGCAGCACAATGAGAGACAGACAGGCGGACAGAGATTTTGGGGTTCTGTTTCAGCCGGGAGACGAGGAGAGATGTTTGTGTTTTCCACATGGAAACAAACCCAGAGGGAGACGGGAGGAAGAAGGACAGTGGTGCTGGAGTACAGTTGGCTCAGGGTTTCTGCAGGTCTCTGAAAATGTGATTTCTGTGATTCCAAACATTTTCAAAAAAAGCCTTTTAATGCCAACCAAGTTAATGAATTTATGGGTCAATGACAAAAAGAGGGTCTAANATGCCACTGTATTTTTAATTTCCATTTACAATAACTGACATTCAATTTTTAGAGTTTAATTACTGTGGATACTTGTCAGGACGGTTGCACCACCTGACATTTTGGGGGTTTGAGGAACCAAAACACAAAAAAACATGTTATATTTTAATAGTTTAAAGATGTGTTCAAATAACACAGGTTTCATAGAATAAAGAAATACATGTGATGAAATACTCAATTCATGATGGAAGGAAATATTGCACTCGGACACAAAAAAAGGGACGTCACGTCATTGACCCTTTTAACAATTCAGCCAGGAGATGGGTCAACCACCCCCTTGCCCACCCTTTGTGCACACCACTGCTCTCAGGTTTGAACAGATCCCTGCAGTATAGTTGCTGCACGTGGGCTGGAATGAACACGATCACCAACAACTAAACCTGCGTTTTAGCCAATGCTCTGTTTCTCTTCTTTTTAGCTTTTTTCTTTTTGATGGTTCAGCTCTAGTGTTCACCATAACTGAAAAATAAATCTGATAAATGATCAGCAAATGTATTAATGTGAGACTATTTCAGGATGCAAAAAGCTTCACACTCAGCGGCACAGCTTTCTGGCTGAAAACTATCGGAGCAAACTTCTTCTACCACCATCTGGCAAATGCAAAGAGACGGATAAGGATGCTAAGAATTAAATTAGGAGCGCTTTAAGATGTTAGAAAGACAGTTTTGCTTTAACTGAAGTAGCAAAACAAGACGTAGGAAGGAGAAAAACAAGCAGGTGAAGGAGAAAAAAAGTGATTATAGAAGAAGGTGAAAATGGAGAGTTGAAAATAACAGGGGAAGATAAAGTACGCAGGAGAAAAAGGGATAGATACAAGGTGAGGGACGTGTCAAATCATTATAATGGACAACCTCATCCTTCACTCTCTGCTGCTCTTTCTAGCTCTCCCCCGCACTCACACACACAAACACACACACACACACACACACATACACACACCACCCTCTCTAATCTACAGTGTGAATAGATATGGCTGTTCAGTGCCAGCAGCTCAGCTCCCAGTACCTGATGGCGGCAATTTGCTGAGTCAGGATCACTGTGCCGTGTTGTGTGTATGTGTGTGTGTGTGTGTGTGTGTGTGTGTGCGTGTGTGTTAGTAAGAGTCACAGAGGGAGTTAGAGAGAGAGAGTGAAAGTGTTTGTAAGATTTAGTGAAGTGTATAGATGTGTGTGCAGCCAGACTTGAAAATGATGAGTGCTGCAAAAAGAGCACTAGCTACACATACACAGACACATCCAACACACACACACACACACACACACACACACACACACACACACACACACACACACACGCAACACTTCCATCCACAAAGCCACAGAGGCAGACTGACAAGAGTTGTCCATCATTGTCACACCAGTGAGATGACACGTGTATTACCCTCCACAACAACGATTCAATGAAATCCTCATGAGAGCTGCTGGTCACGACTACAGGAAATAATAATAAAACCGTATCACACTCCACTTTCTGAAGCCAGCACAGCAACGTCACTTCTCACCATTATCAGCATGAAAACACAGTGTTAGGAGCCAGAAGCTAACCTGAATCTAAAAGCCAGGGTTTGCTATCCAGCTAGAATCCACCTACATGAACTGAATCAAGAAAAAGAGCGTGCAAAGACATTTTGAAGGGTGGAGGTGAAAGGACAAAAAAAAGGCACGCAACCCGCCTTTTGGCTCCCAAGAGGAGGGCACTTAAATGTTTTAGCATCCCTCTTGAGAGCCACTTGGCTCCCACACTGCAAAAACTGAAATCTAAGCAAGTCATTGTGTCTTATTTTTAGTAAAATTTGTCTTACTCTTCTTGATTTGAGCCACATTTACTAGACAAGGTCATAAAAATGTCTCATTTCAAGTTTTTTAAAGACAAAAATGAGGTTTAAATTGCTTGTAACAAGTAAAAAAAAAATCTGCCAATGGGATAAGATAAAAGATTCTTGTTTTAAGACATCTTTCTAATTTCAAAGAAACTTCCAGGGAGAATTCGTCTTATCCCATTGGCAGATTTTTTTGACTTGTTACAAGCAATTTACACCTCATTTTTGTCTTAAAAAAACTTGAAATAAGACATTTTTATGACCTGGTCTGGTGAATGTGGCTCGAATTAAGAACAATAAGACAATTTTTACTACAAATAAGACAGAATGACTTGCTTAGATTTCTATTTTTGCAGTGCACAAAAGGAGCTTAAACTAAATTTAGGCACCAGTGACGACACCTTAGGAGGCGTTTTGGCCCCCACTGATACACTTTAGCTGATTATGGCTCCAAAAAGGACACTTTGCTACAAGTTTTGGCTCCAAAAAGGGGCTTTAGAGCAGGTTTCGCTCCAAGCTGGACACTTCACCACTTTTTCTGGTTCCTGAGAGGACACCTTGGTGAATTCTGGCTCCAAAGAGAGGACTTGAGCACAAGTTTTGGCTCCCCAGAGGGTGCTTTAGCTGCTTTTTTGGCTCCAAGACGGCACTTATATGTGTTTTTGGGCTTCCAGAGGATAAGTGTATTATGTTTCAACCAGGCAAAGGGGCAGATTAGATTGGTTTAGCAACCAGGTGGGCACTTTAGCGCCAGTTTTGGCTCCAAAGAGAGCACTTAATCCCCTAAAAGAACAACAGCAACAACAATAACAAAAAAAGAATAAATAAATGAATGATTAAAATGTAGTCAGTTGTTATATTTCCATACAAATAAACAGCATTTATGATATTCCTGCAGTATTTTCCAAACGTTTTATCGCACTAGTAAGAGCTTAAAGCTGACATCGAGTTCATGTCCTGCATATAGATCTGTTTGTTCGTAAAGTTCAGCTTCAATTTATTCCAGTGTAGATCTGAATTTATAATGTTTTTTAACTTTGTAGCTTTTCCTGCGTAAAAGCTCTTACACTCTGGCCTTTGGTTACATTACAAGTTAAAATCAAACTGCTGTCAAAAGTGAAGACGCCCCCTCAGGCAGAATTCTTATTTAGAAACAATCATCTCTGCTGCTTAAATATCCATTAAGACACATGTGAGGAGATATTTATAAAAACACAACAGTATCAACTCTCTATAACCCATCTCTCTCTGTCCCCATCACAGAGCAGCAGCATTAAACGCATCACACTCAGCCATCTGTGTGGAGTGGAGAGGAAATGGGGCTCTTTTTCAGTGGACAGTGTGTGTGTCACACTATCTGGCTCAACTATTATTCCAGTGCTCTCTTCTGTGCAGGTGTCAAGTGGCCTACTGTGCAGAAAAATGATGACAGGCCATTTCTAAAACTGTCCACCCACTACTCTCAGTCAGCCAGGCTTCAGATCAAACTGTTTTACTCTCCAAATTGTACTTTTTTTCTTTCAGATGTGAACTATGCAGCCATAGAGGGAGATGGCTTTTGGAACTAGGGCTGAACGATTTCTCGTTTGTTGATCGAAATCTCAATTTCAGACATCGTGATCATGTGATCGTTAAAGCTGTGATTTTTTTCCTGCTCCTGACTGACCCAGGATCTGTTGTGTCAGCTGTTTCACACACACCTGTCTTGAGTGTAAAACTGTTGGAAAAATCCTTTTTTCCTTGGGATTGTTGTTGATTTTATTCTATTAAACGTGACACAATTAAGGACACTTTGCGCGACATCATTTTTAAAAGTTAAGAGTCAAAGATAGCTCTTTCTGTTCTTTAGTTTTTATAACTAAAAATACAATTTAGAAAGTCCGGTTCAGAAAAAGCAGGAATGGGTGTGAGGTTATGAGAAGAGTCAAAATTCATCAACTTATCGAAAAATATTCTTTTTATTTCTTAGTTTTTTGCCTCTTTATTCATTTCTCATGATTTCAACTTAAATCTTAGAATTTTGACTTTCTGTATATAAAAATGTCAACTTTTTGTTTCAAAAACTGCCTTTATTTCAAAACGTAGACTTTCATTCTTAGACTTTTGTCGTCTTAAAATTTTGACCTTAAATGAGAAAGTTTGGACTTTTTTTTACATAATGTTAAACTGATTTCTTAAACTTAAGAAGTTTCATCTTAAAATCTTGAATTTTGCCTCTGAATTTTGTCTTTATTTCTTAAAATTTTTCACTTTTTATATTAAAACATTGAACTTTTATTTATAAGTTTGAAACAATTCTTACCTTCAGTTTTATTTTCATCCTTGCATTAGAGTAAAAGCTTTTGATGTTTCAATGGTTTGATGTAATTTTGTCAAGTTTGTAAATGTTACTGTACTTAGTGAAAGCATGATTCAAAGAAAATCGTGAATCTAATTGAAATCGCTATATCCGTCAGAAAAATCGCAATTAGATCTTTTTCTAAAATCGTTCAGCCCTATTTGGAACGGTGTCTTTTTTTGACAAGAGGAATTGGAAGAAATAAGTTCAGTCACACACTCGTGTCTGTTTCTCGCTCCCTTACCTCCTGCGATGTCCTCTTCCAGTAGCTGTATCTGCAGGTGGAAAATCTTCTCCTGGAGGTCACACAGGGTGTGTTTCATTTTCTCCCTCCGCGTCACCATGTAGCACAGGTTGCGCACCTGAGGACAAAAAACATCAGAGTGAGAAACAACAGGATAGAGCTCAGCACACGGGTCAATGACAAAAAGAGGGTCAAAAAACTTATTTTTAAAAAGTTCTTTGAAAATGGATAAAAACATATTTCTGAGTGAAGAATTATGTTTTCTAACAGATTTCAGTAGTTGACCAACATTTCAAAGTTTTTAGGTTCATTATTTTTTAGTATTTTTAATTTGAGCACCCAAAAATGTCAGGTGGCGCAACCAAATATATGAAAATATATTTATATGTTCCTGTTATTTTTTCTGTGTGAAATTATTGGCAAGTATCTCTCAAGTGTCTGTAGTGACTCATACATTTTCATTTTGTGTGTTTCATTTCTTTTATTTATGAATAAGATAAATAATTTGATGTTAAAATATCATTTCACATTATTACATTGGTTGTACCACCTGACATGGAAATTGTTCCAGTCACGAATGAAGTGAAAAAACCTGGGTTTTCAATGCAGCGCCGCCTGAGGGGTCAAAGGTCACGGCCATTCAATGTAAGTTTTAGGGCCTTGCTGCTTACGTGCAGAGATTTCTCCAGATTCTCTGAATCTTTTATTATGGACTGTAGATGATAAAATCCATAAACTCCTGCAATCATACGTTCAGAAACATTGTTTTTAGAAGGAGTACGAATGTTTGTAACTTATTCATTCACACAGTAACACTGTACATTTGGTGGAATTAAGAAGCACAAATGCATGCTTCATCTCCATATTCCAATGAGACCTTTTTAGTTTGAAGAATCAATTGGTTTGGTTCATTATTTTTAAGTCTCTGCAGAGAAATGGTGCAGCTCAGTACTTGTGACAGGCGGCTCTGATGGGTAGTGTTTGGAGCAGAAGGAGAGATTAAATCTGGGGGAAAGTGGGAGGATAAAAGAGCAATAAAGAAAAAGTAAACACAAACAGAGAAGTTCAGTTCAGTTGTTTTACCCCAAACTCCTCTTTACCTCCCACCCTGCCCCACCACTGCCTTTACTTTCATGTGTCCAGGGGGGAGGTAGCTGTTTTAAACACACACACACGTACACACACACAATCGCCAAACACATACAACGTGTCCTAATCAAAGCCAGGCTCTGCACATTGTGTCCCAGTTGGGCTGCTATTTTTATCTGCAGCGTTCTAACAGGGATGGAACGGGTCAGATAGGCCACGCTGACGAATCCATCAAGACCAGTAGATAAACAGTAATAACACACACACACACACACACACACAAATACACACTTCAGCTCAAGTAAAGAAGTAAATGAAGCCATTTATTCACCCTGCATGCAAATTCTCTTCTCTTAGTATCTCTTTATCTTACGCAAACACACACATGCACACACATCTTTGGGACAACAGGTCGTTCCAGTTGTTTTGTGTTATGTTCCCACCAGCGTGACATTATTTTTTCTGGGAGGCTTTTATCTGTAGTCCTTCGTTTGTTCTGTATCCTTTATACCTGAATCTGTGTCCTTCCTCACACACACACACACACACACACACACACACACACACACACAGATGTGGTTCAGGGCACATGATTACTGATTTACGGCTGCAGGAGAAATGCAGTTGGCAGGGATCCAGTTCTTTTCTGGCTTGTTAGTTTGGGATTCAAGAGCTCTGGCTGGGACCCAATTACTTTCTCTCCCTCCCTCCATCTCTCCATCTCTCTCCCTCTTCTCTCTCTCTCGCTCTCTCTCCTGGTACTTTGTTGTCATTACTGTGTTTTGGATATTATGTGCAGTGGATTTTAAAGCAGTCCTCAAAGAAGGAATCTTCATGACCCCAGAAAACAACAGTATTTGAAGTCTGTAAAAAAAACAACCTGAGATGCTCAGAGATGAGTTTAAGATTCTGTTACAGCTCACAGCTGTAATCCCACACAGAGACTGTTCTTAATATTTACTTCATAATGATTTGAATGTATTATGTAGTATGGATATTCTATTTGACATTTTTGTGAAATGCTTTGCTGGTGTTTTTGGAGACTTAACTAATCTTTTTCAAGTAACGTGAGTCAATAAAAATTAATGTTCAGAGACATTTCAAGGACAAGCATGATGTATTTAATGAAGATGGTCCACCTTTGAAAGAGATAAAAGGCAACATGCTGCACGTCGCTCTGCCCAACCCTGATAACAGCAGGTGAGATGACAGAGCTCAGAGAAGGTGAAATACACTGCCTGGCCAACAAAAAAAGTCGCCACCTGGATTTAACTGAGCAAATAGGTACGAGCCTCCTATTGGATAATTACTGCATGGGCGATTATCTTTCAGCTGGAAACAAGTTATTTAACCCCAACTGGTGCAATGAGTTGCTTCTCATTTCCTAAACAACCATGTGGAAAGACACATCCCGTGGTCGTGGAAAAGATGTTAGTCTGTTTGAGAAGGGTCAAATCATTGGCATCAAGCAGAGAAAACATCTAAGGAGATTGATGCAGAAACGACTAAAATTGGGTTAGTAAGTAAGAGCATTTCCACACGCACAATGAGAAGGGAACTCAAAGGATTGGGACTGAACAGCTGTGTAGCTTTAAGAAAACCACTAATCAGTGACGCTAACTGGAAAAAAAGGCTTCAGTTTGTTAGGGAGCATAAAGATTGGACTCTGGAGCAATGGAAGAAGGTCATGTGGTCTGATGAGTCCAGATTTACCCTGTTCCAGAGTGATGGGCGCATCAGGGTAAGAAGAGAGGCAGGTGAAGTGACGCACCCATCATGCCTAGTGCCTACTGTACGAGCCTGTGGGGGCAGTGTTATGATCTGAGGTTGCTGCAGTTGCTCAGGTTCAGCAACAGTATGTGCTCAAAGAATGAGGTCAGCTGACTACCTGAATATACTGAATGACCAGGTTATTCCATCAATGGAGTTTTTCTTCCCTGATGGCACGGGCATATTCCAAGATGACAATGCCAGGATTCATCGGGCTCAAATTGTTAACGAGTGGTTCAGGGAGCATGAGACATCATTTTCACACATGGATTAACCTCCACAGAGTCCAGACTTTAACCCCATTGAGAATCTTTGGGATGTTCTGGAGAAGACTTTGTGCAGCGGTCAGACTCTACCATCATCAATGCAAGATCTTGGTGAAACATTAATGACACACTGGATGGAAATAAATCTGTGACATTGCAGAAGCTTATGGAAACAATGCCACAGCGAATGTAATCAAAGCTGAAGGCGCTCCAACCAAATATTAGAGTGTATGACCTTTTTTTTTTGGCCAGGCAGTGTAACTGTGTGATTTGTTGCAGTTGTTGTATCGTGGTCAAACATAGAAATGGATGCTCATTTAGATCTATTGGGCTTAGACAGGATACAGAAACGGAGTGGCTCAAATTTAACACATAACCTTGAGACATGAATATTGCACATGCACATACTTGAGATGCATAAATCTTAATCCATATCCCACTCTTCCTCAGACACCTCCTCCTTGTAATTGCTGTCTTATCTGTTGATAAAATTATTTTGCTAGCATTTTATAACCGCGGCTGCCAGGAGAGGACACTCCAGTTTGCTTTTTCCATATCTTTGAATCTTGTTTACTCAGCCTTTTGCTCCTCTTCGTCTCTTGCTGAGTGTCTCTCTGTTTATCCGGTGTTTCTGTCTCTCTATTGGTCTCATTTGCCGCCTCTTGACTTGCTTGCTCCTGTCTCCTTCTTTCTTGTGCTGCCAACATACAGTTTTAGCCCACATTTCATAACTAAGCAAGGTTTAATTGGGTAAATGTTCGCTCATTTTGAATTTGAAGTCTGCAACACAATCCAAAAAAGCTGGGACGGGGGCGTGTTTACGGCTGTTACATCACCTGCCTTTGAACCACCTCTGTTACATGATGGCAGAGTTTAAAGATAAAGTGACCTGAATTAAATTTCTTGTTCCTCTGACACAAAAAGCGTCTGACCTTTTCTTCCTCCGTCTCCTCTGTGTGTTGGAGGCTCCTGCCCTTTACAAATTCACATCTTTGTCATTCTTTCCTGCACCATTTAATCCTCCTTCCCCCTCCCGCTGCTGAAATATGTTATCCCGACTATTTATCTGTTCCTTCTGTCAGGCTTTCTGTATCTTTACTCAATCTGTCTCTGTCTGCGTGTGTTCATTCATCCTGAGCAGCTCTCCATCTCTGAATCAGCAAACACAGCACTTCTCTGTCTTCTGTGGCCCACTTCCATACATTAGCCCACAGACACAAATCTGAGAGCATATACGGGAGTTAATCAAGGATTTCTACTTCTTTCTGCCCAAACTAGTGCTGTGCACAGGGGGTGGGGGTCAGTTCTTAGAAAACATGCCCTAAAGTGCCTTCTTGGGAGCTAAAATACATGTTTGAATGCATTCCTGGTTGGTGAACTACACTAATCTGCCCCTTTGGTTGGTTAAAACATGATAAACTGCACTCCTGGGATCCAGAACAAACACTAAAGTGCTCACTCTAGTGCCAAAATACCCTAAAGGCTGCCAAAAATTATACTGAGTGTCCTCTAAGGAAAAGACCATCACTAGAGTGCTGTCTTGGGAGCCAAAATACACTACAGTGCCTTCTCAGGAGCCAAAATGATTACCGAAGTCTCCTCCTTAGTGCCAAACTTGTGCTTGAGTGCCTTCCTGTTTGACTAATCTTCCCCTTTGGCTGTTTATAACATGAAAACTGCCTTTCTGGGAGCCAAAACACACACTAAATTGGCTTTTTAGGGAAATTCTTTCATTTCAAAGATGTCCTCTTGGACAAAACAAGGGGTAAAGCGACCTCTCAGGAACTTAACACATGTTTAACTGTGAACAAAACACACTCCAGGGCTCTATGAGGAGCCCAAATGTGCAAAAAGGCCTGTTTTTGGGAGCATAAAAACACCTCAATATGAAAAGAAATCTGTGATAGGTAAACAATAATGTGGTCATCAAACATGAGAGTTCATTGGATTCATGGTTGGATGAAGCTGTAAACACCTCTTTAACTCAGACTGGTCGTTGTGACAAATACAAATATTAATCAGGTGTTGAAATTCAATGAATGCAGGAGACAGCTCAGAGAAGCATTTCTCCTCCTCTCTCCTTAACCATCAATCTTCTCCTTGCACTTCTTTATCCTCCTGCACCCTCCTCCCTTAATCCCTCAATGATGGAGCCCACCTCCATTTTATCTCATCCATCCATGACACAACATGCTGCAGATAATCAGCATTACAAGTGTATTAACTGTGCTGAGCAAGGCCAACGCCTCTCACACCCCACTGGCAACACGCCCAGCTGTCCCCCTTTCTCTCCCTCTCTCTCTCTCTCTGACATCTAAGCACAGCAGAGCTCGCTCATCCTCTTTGTGAGAAGCGTCACCTCTCTTTGCACACATCTTGTGTTGTGGCCAAAAACACCGAAGCACATGTGAAGCATGTGACAGAAAGTCTGCAAACAGGCCAGTTGACCTGTTGATGGTTTAACTGATAAACATAAACATAAATACACCTTTCACACACACACAAATACACAGATGAAGAGAAGAGGGGAGCACTGGGTTTCATCAACCACTAACTACATCAACAGGTGGAAGGGCAGAAGGGCAACAGGCTTGTGTGTGTGTGTGTGTGTGTGTCTATATTTGGCATTTTTCCTCAAGTTGTTTAATGCACCAGTGCAAAACACTCCTGACAACATATGGGTTAAAACCTCCTGCTCATAATGAAGTTTTTATGTCTCTTTGCAGCCAGAAGTGCTGTGTCTTGTGGCGCTTTTCCACTCTACAATTACAGCCCTACTCTACTCGGCTCTACTTGGTTTGGTTATCTTTTCCTCTAGACCGACTACAGACTCACGGTGGGCGTGGATCTTATAACACAGCTGCGCTAAAGTGCTGCGCAGAAGTGCGTGCATGTTCATCTATAACGCCACACAAACATAATTTTGTACCAACATATGTGCCACCGTGGTCTTTAAAGGAAAAAAAAAAGCTTTAAAAAGATTTCATTAAAGTAATACAGCAGCTCAATGTGGGTCGTCATGACAACGGAGGTAAACAACAGCCTCGTGCTGCTGCACGCGGAGGAAAACGAAGGAGCTGCTTCCTGACATCAACTCTTCCCTGGATCCAGTGAGATCACTTTAATTTTTGATTTTTGGGCCTGGTATAGCAGAGATTTTTTGTTGATCAATCATTCTTCTTTGAACTGGTTTTCCTTTTTGGTTCCCTGTGGATTAATGGACTGATTGGTGCTTAAAGACTCTTGTGGCAGACAGATCGCTCCTGCACCGACCAACTTTGATTTAATTTAAAAGACTCTTTAAAGCCAACTATCTTTGCTGTTAACTTCTTTTTGGTTTAAAAAGGACTTTTAACTTATTTAGGAATCATGAAGGAGCATTTTAGGGCTGTATTTTGACTTCATTCAGTCTGGTTCTGTGCCGTCAGGTTTAAATGTCATTAAAATCCCGTCGCTGACTTATTCCTTTTCCTCTTGTAAGTGATTTGTTCAGAGTCAGAAGCTGCAGAGACGACATTCTCTGACCAATGAGTGACCGGCAGTCCGTCCACGTCACCTTTTAGTATCGGCTTTACTCGCTTGGAACCAGGGTAGAGTAGGTAAAAACTGGCGTCTGCCACATGGTACCGTGCTAATGGAAACACAACACAACACAAACCGGGTAGAGCCGAGTAGAGTAGGGTTAAGACGAGTCAGTGGAAAAGGGCCATTGGTGATGTACAAAAAAAATAGTTGTGGATGGGGGTGGTGGGGCAGTTGCTGCCCTTGTGGCCTGATTGTTGAAAAGCATGCACTACAGTGCCTTCTTGGTTGGAGAACCAAACTTATCTGCGCTTTTGTCTGGTTACAACATGAAAAACTGCACTTTAGTGGGCCAAAATGCCCTCAAATGCCCCATTTTGAACAAAAACGAAAACAAGTATCCTCTCTGGCATCAAAATGTCCCGTAAAGTGCCCTCTAAGGAGCCAAAACTAGTGCTTAGTTGCTTTCTTGTGAGTCAAAATATATTGAGGGGCCCAGTTGGGAGCAAAAACAAATGCTGAAGTGCCCTCCTGGTTGGCAAACTACACTAATCTGCCCCTTTGGCTGGTTAAAATATGATTAAGTGCCCTCTCAAGAGCCAAAACACACTCTGTATATGCGTTTTGTTTTCTTTCAAAGTGCCTGGTGTGTGTACTGCTTTATTGTTCATGGAGATGAGAAAGTCAGTTGGTGTGTGTTTGTGTGTGTTCAGCCGCGGGCATAGAGGCAGGAGCTGCGTCACAACTAATTCCTAAACTGATCTCTGAGATAGAGATAAATCCAGCTGGAGCAGAGTCAGTGCATATGTGTGTGTTTGCATCGTGTGTGTGCCTCGGTGCCTGTGTTAAACAATGGATTTCACGCTGTTGACTTAAGTGATATGTGACGCACATGTTGTAAGTTACCGTGAAGATGTGGAAAAAGACAGAGTGAAGAGATGTTACATAAATGATAAAAAAAAAAAAATATTGAGACAAGTGGTTTAATTTTGATCGCCGAGTGTTTTCACTCAATCAGAGGAAAGAGGAGTAAAACAGAATCAGACACAAAGGATCTAACCGTCTCTTTCTTGCTTTCTTCTCTGACTAACTTCCCGCTTAGATCTATATTGACCTGACCCTCTCAGCTCCCAGCATATCGACTCCAAACCTCTGCTGCTTACTGATGAGCATCATCGACTGCTCGCTGGCTCTGAAACACACACACACAACGCTGCGAGGAGAAAGCCAGCTAAACATCACGATTATTGATCTTTAATTGGCCCGATAACACCCCAAACCCAACACAGAGAGCCCGGGTTAATCACTAACAAGACAATCCCAACTGGAATAATTAAAGTGGAGTGTGCACTTTAATGGAGACAGGTTTTTATGGAGGAAACTCTGCTGTGATTACAAGTCCAACAGATAATCAATCCGTCAAATGTTGCTCACACATTTTGTCTATTTGTTACAGATAACCTCACTGACTCACTGATCTTTGGCAATAAAACACAATTTGATTTCACCTGATGATTCATGCACAACACTTTTACTGGTGATAATATTACAGAAATCAAGAGAACAATCATCATGTGAGAAGAAAATGAAAAAATAACACTGTTACTCCTTGTACAATGTCTCCCATAAGGTTCCCCCTTCACAGAAATACTGAAAAAAAAAAAAATTCAACACTCAAGTGACCTGCATGCATCAGAGCCATAGACGGGTGCAGCACTTCATAAATCCCTTTCATGATCCTACAGGAACAGTTAGATAACTCCCACACCAAGCGTCCTCATCTGTCACAGCATTACGAATTCATGTGAGAAAATAAAAAGCCGTCCCAGAGATGTAAATCTGCTGGATGTGGCGTAGCAGCAGCTCCAGAGACAGAGGAGCGTGTCGACTCAGGTTTTATCGGGTCAAATATCTCAAGCAGCAAGTGTGTTAGGAAACAAAATAAACAGATGACGTTTTAATCACTGAAGAAGGTGAAACCACAGCTGCAGGCAACGCTATGGGTGTGAGCGATATCTGTCAGACATCGTGATTTCAATTTGATTCTCTTACGGTGAAGTTTTCAAAATGAACAGAAACATTTACAAACTTGACAGAAAATTACATCAAACCATCGAAACATCAAAGCTTTTACTCTAATGCAAGGATAAAAACTGAAGGTAAGAATTGTTTCCAAATGCATTTAGTAACAATTTTGAATTAAAAGTCAAAATATTTTGATTTGATAGTCCAAATTTTAAGATATTAAAATCAAAATTTTGAGATAAAAGTTTGATTTAATGGTAAAATCTTTGAGGAATTAGTGTTGAAATTTTTGAAAGAAAAGGTCTTATATTGAGATAAAAAGATTTTTGCTTTTAAGAGAAAGTCAAGTTTCTAACTGAAAAAAAAACTTAAGCGATAAAAATTCAAAATTGGAGAAAAAAAGTCAATATTTTGAAATAATACAGTCAAAACGTTGAGATATAATCGTCAAAATTCTGAGATAAAAAGAAAAAGTTTGAGCTGAAAGTCAAAGTTTTGAGATAAATGGTTGCAGTTATGAGAAAAAACTTCAAATTTTAGAAACAAAAAGTCAAAATATTGAGTCAAAGAGACAAAAATTTGACATGAAATTTTGAGCTAGAAAGGCGAAGTTGTGAGATATAAAGTCGTTTTTTAAAGTAAAAAGTTTAAGTTATGAGCCAAATAATGAAGTTTTGAGTTAAAGTTTCAAAATAAAAAACAAAACAAAACATTTAAAATTTAAGATGTCTTGAAACAAGAAACTTTTATCTTATCTCATTGGCAGATTTTTTTTTTTACTTGTTACAAGCAATTTAAACCTCATTTTTGTCTTTAAAAAACTTGAAATGAGACATTTTTATGACCTTGTCTAGCAAATGTGCCTCAAATCAAGAATAGTAAGATAAATTTTACTAAAAATAAGACAGAATGACTTGATTAGATTTCTGTTTTTGCAGCGTGGGCAGCAAGGAGGGGAAATTCTCGTCACTCCACTCTGCACACATGCTCTAAAGTTACATTTAAAAACATTGAAATGTCTAAAATGTTGAGCACTTTTATCAAAGTGAGCACCCAAAGCACACAAAGCTCTAAGGATATTTTTGTTTTGGTGGCACGGCTTCAGTGAATGAGTAAAACAGTAGAACAAATAACCCCAGTTCCCTCTTTGCTGTTTTTTTCTGTGTGGTTTTGCCAAATATTGATTGAAAGGAGAAAACACTGTCTGTATCAAATTGATGTAAGATGTGCTTTAACTTCAAACTCTTGTTTTCTGTCCATTTTTCTCCCACTTGTTCTTTTCAGTGTTGTCGTGTTACATCTAATGCCATATGTGAAGCCCTGTGAGACATCTTTGTGTTTAAAAGGTGCGATACAAATAAACCTGCCTTTACTTGCCAAATCCTCTGCAAGTCCCTGCAACATAAACAGAGTCTATAAAAGACTGTGGGCTGAAATAATAGCTGCCATAAAAGCAGATCTTGGCAGGGGTAGGACAAAAACATCCGTGTTGTGAATGGTAAAGACCTTCAGATAATATCAGATACCTGGAGGATAAAGCAGCTCAGTGTGAATTTGTTACCTCCCCTCTGTAGTGCCCTTCAGAGGACCCTTAAACAGCTGGGGACTCGATTTCACCTGCTGAAGCTGTCTGAGCGCAGAGTAATAACCCTGATCACAGTGGGGGGAGCCGGCCAATGTGCATTATCTTGGTTTTTAACCACTGGTCGTGACCCAGAAGAGATCATAAGTATGTAAGGTGAGTGGGAGGGAACGGGAGATAAGAGCAGCAATATCTGGATTCAATAAGTTTGGATGTGAGGGTGATATTAAATTTTGATCTTGTGCAGAGGGATTTCCTTTTCTTTGTTTGCTGAACTTTTATTTGTTTTCTGTTAACAGAAAAAACTCTACATCATCTTGGAGAGATGCACTTATTGCAGGGTTATTTTTGTTTTAGTTTCAATTCTGCCCCTTCTGCAGGAAATAAATTGCTTACAGTTTGTTTTGCCTTGAGATTAAGTAAAAAAAAACGTCATGTATATGCAAAATGAGATGTGTAGTAAATGTAAAATATAAGATTTTTGTTCAGAAAGAACAACTTCAGCTCCTTATTTACATGCACAAACTAAAAGGGACCCTGCTTAGCCCCTGTATTATATACACATATGAAACATGACTGGGTTGACACAAATGGGTGACATCAAGTAAGTTTAGTTAACTTTAGCAGCTCAACACCTGCAAAACTAGCTGATGAAATAAATCTAGCTCATATTTACGGGAAGACAGAATGATTATGGGATAGAAAGGGTTCATATTGATTTGTTTATTTGCTAATAATACATGCAAGGTTATTTTGGAGACATTTCTGATATTGATATTGAAAGAGTTTTGCTGGAGGATGCATTACGATCAAGAACACTGAAGGCATGGACTGATGAATGAGGGGATAACAAAGGAAGGAAAGAAGAGAAAGTGGGTCAGACAAGCAGGTAGACAGAGGAGGGTGCTGGATGTGGCAGACTGACGCTTTGTGATGCACACACACACACACACACACACACACAGTCTGTGACTTTCCAAACACTTCCAGACGCTCAAACTACATGATTTATTAGCTCCTGCTATCAGTCGCTGACAGTGCACTGCAAAAACTGAAATCCAAGCGAGTCATTACATCTTATTTTTAGTCAAATTTGTCTTACTATTCTTGATTTGAGCCACATTTACTAGACAAGATCATAAAAATGTCTCATTTCAAGTTTTTTTAAAGACAAAAATGAGGCATCAATTGCTTGTAACAGTAAAAAAAAATCTGCCAATGGGATAAGATAAAAGATTCTTGTTTAAAGACATCTTTCTAATTTCAAGAAACTTCCCGGGTGAATTCGTCTTATCCCATTGGCAGATTTTTTTGACTCCTTACAAGCAATTTACACCTCATTTTTGTCTTAAAGAAACTTGAAATAAGACATTTTTATGACCTGGTCTGGTGAATGTGGCTCAAATTAAGAACAATAAGACCATTTTTACTTCAAATAAGACAGAATGACTTGCTTAGATTTCCGTTTTTGTGCAGTGTGAAGCCCCGCCCATCAGGGAACCATGGCAACATCATCCTCCAGTGACGCTCACATCATTTTCTTGTGTGTGTGTGTGTGTGTGTGTGTGTGTGAGAGTGTGTCTTTCACTGCACGTATCTAAAAAGAATTACGGCTTTCCTCTGTGATTTTCATCTAACACCCTTCATGTATGAATGTGTGCAAGCTTTCGCTCACTTTTTCATGGTGAAGTGTGTGATTACATGAGTACATACAGGAGTACAGCTGTTCTGTATACACACTCTGACATGCCTGCTTCAGGAGTGTGTGTGTGTGTGTGTGTGTGTGTGTGTATGAGGAGGGGGGATTCTGGAGTTCTGCCAAAGTAATAAACTCTAAATAAACTGTCTCACATCAAGACTATGTTCCTCCTCCTTCTTCTTTCATTCCTCTAAAATAACATAATTCTTTATTTTTCACTCATTTCCCAACAAACTGCATCCACAGAGAGAGAGAGACGTGACGGCAGAGAGCAACAAACAGACAGGAAACACACACTGACACTCAGAGTTTAATTAAAATAAGAGCAAAGAGTGCACACACCAGGCCATGTCTAATAGCAAATATGTACGGATCAAATCCCGGTTATGAAAACCTTATTACTCCAAAGCCCTCGTCTCTGCTGGATTGAGGTTTTATTGGACAAACTGTTTCATGTCAGCAAACAAAACAGGATTTGGGGAGGGATTAAATTGTCTCCAAAATCTCACTTGACAATGTATCCAGACAGCATGGATCGCCTGTCTTCCGTGCAGCGTGCATAAGCCCTGACAGGATTAAAGAAGAGACTGATCGCAGCTTTTCAACATTTCTACTCCTTCCAGTGTGTAGCTTAAGGAATCCCTGCTACTGCTCCACACAAATAAAGCTTTCTTTCTGCTGGTGGCCCGCAGCATTCTGCTAACAAATACTGCGTGATGTGTCGTTCATAAGTTTGACCATCGGTGCTCTCAGCCCTGAGAGCCAACGTGGCCATGACAACCTTCACTAACCTTGGGATTGATAAAACGGTCAATGACAAAAAGAGGGTCTAAAAACGTATTTTTGAAAAGTTCTTTGAAAATGGATAAAAAACATATATCTGAGTGAAGAATTATGTTTTCTAACAGATTTCAGTAGTTGACCAACAATTCAAAGTTTTTAGGTTCATTATTCTTTAGTATTTTTAATTTGAGCACCAAAAATGTCAGGTGGTGCAACCAAATATATGAAAATATATTTATATGTTCCTGTTATTTTTTCTGTGTGAAATTATTGGCAAGTATCTCTCAAGTGTCTGTAGTGACTAATACATTTTCATTTTGTGTGTTTCATTTCTTTTATTTGTGAATAAGATAAATAATTTGATGTTAAAATAACATTTCACATTATTACATTGGTTGTACCACCTGACATGGAAATTGTTCCAGTCACCAATGAAGTGAAAAAACCTTTTTTATCAGTATTTCAGAGAAATCTACAAACTTTTCCACTTGGTCACAAATGTCATTTGGGCTCCTCTGGCTGATGCAGTTTCCTGTTTCCTGTTTTATTCTCTTCACTTTAAAATAAAAGTCTAATGTTACGGTTGCACCACCNTTTTTAATTTCCATTTACAATAACTGACATTCAATTTTTAGAGTTTAATTACTGTGGATACTTGTCAGGACGGTTGCACCACCTGACATTTTGGGGGTTTGAGGAACCAAAACACAAAAAAACATGTTATATTTTAATAGTTTAAAGATGTGTTCAAATAACACAGGTTTCATAGAATAAAGAAATACATGTGATGAAATACTCAATTCATGATGGAAGGAAATATTGCACTCGGACACAAAAAAAGGGACGTCACCTCATTGACCCAAATATGAAAAAGAAACTTGTGCTAACAATCTTCCATCCATCCATTTTCTTAACCATTTATCCTGCTATTCAGGGTCACAGGTGGCTGGAGCCTATCCCAGCTGTCATTGGGCGAAAGGCGGGGTTCACCCTGGATTGGTCGCCAGTCAATCGCAGGGCTGACATAGAGGCAAACAACCATTCACGCACACACTCACACCTACGGGCAATTTAGAATAATCAATTAACCTAACGTGGGCATGTTTTTGGACTGTGGGAGGAAGCCGGAGTACCCGGAGAGAACCCACGCATGCACGGGGAGAACATGCAAACTCCACACAGAAAGGCCCACCATGCCCAAACCGGCGACCTTCTTCCTGTGAGGCTGGAGCGCTACCCGCTGCACCACCGTGCAGCCGTGCAACAATCAACTTGAGCAAAATGATACTTAAGTCATAGAAAACCCAGTTTGAGCAACTTCAAATCTAAACAGCAGTGTTGCACAATCAGGACTGGTTTCTCGGCCTCTTGCGGACGGGATTTCAGCGCTGAGTAAAACTGGTTATAATGAATAGATTTGGTGCTAGAAGAGCTTCACACTATTTGGCAGGTGAGTCAGAGAGGTCCCTCTCCCTCCACCTCTTCTCAGGAGAGGAAGTCGGAGAGGAAGTAATTCAGACTGAAATCACACTCAGCAGCAGGAGAAGGGCTTCACCCAGCGAGGAGTAAAGCCTAATTGGCTGTGTTTTATTGGCCGGCTGGCCGGGGGTAAGTGGAGGTCTGAGGAATGTGTTTGCAGATGCTACAGGGCGCTCAGCAGGGAGTGGGGGTGGGGGGGTGGGGGGCTTGATTCCATAATGGTTTAAGAAGCTGGCGCAGACAAATTATAGTATATGTGGGAACGTCTGCAGAAGTTGGGATCAGAGCTTGACGGTGAAGCTCCGTCTGGGGAAGTGATGGGTTTTTGGCACTAACAGGGTGGGCCTGGCTGTCTGTAATCTTTGAAACTTCCCAATTAGTTTAATTTACAGTGCTCTGCATTTACAGACTGAAGACAAGCTCCCCTACTGAAATAGAGAAGGGTGAACACGGCACGCTGAATTTGTTTAGTTTGGACCATAAAAAGAAAATGAGCAGGTGATCATTATAAAACATAATCTAAGCTACAAGCATTTCTTCTTTTACTGTGTTTTTAGCATCTTTTAAGACATTAATCTCCTCTTTAGCTCTGCTAGGTCAACTTTATGGAGTTATGTTTTCTTATTTATATCATCAGGAGATATGAATGTGTAGAGCAGTGGTTCCCAACCTTTTCCAACTCAGGGCCCACTTTTAAGTCTCAAGTATTTTTTGCGGCCCACTTTTCGCCCCTTAAATATGGAAGTCTGTGATGCCTCCTCTGGGCACTTTTTTTAATAGATATATAACTATTAAAAAACGTTTAACCCTTGGGATACCAAACCCATTGGGGGGAGCAAAATAACCCACTTACTTTTTTAAAATTATTATTTTTATTATTATGATTATACACCATGTATTTAAATTTCTGAAATCCTCTGAATTTTGCCTGAACCCATAAGGAAGCAGGACTTCACTTTTTGGAGAAAACTGAGACCACAGTGAGAAAAAAAATGTGACTGAAGCAAAAAACCAAAAAGGTTTGGTATCTGTAGAATGAAAATCCTTTGAATCGTGACTGAGTTTCAGCATTTAAAGCAGTATTCTGTATGTTTTTGTTTTTATGTAATCACAGCCCCCCAACACACACAAAAATCTCACTTTTTTGGAAATAATTTGGCGGCCCACTTGCAACATATTCGCGGCCCACCAGGGGGCCACGGCCCACAGGTTGGGAATCACTGGTGTAGAGTTCAGTTTCATGAGGTTGCTTTTATTGCTGACAGCATGGGAATAGAAATGCAATCGTATGTGAATGATGACTATTACACTGTATGGAAAACTTTATCTTATTCAATATTGGATATCATTGAATTGAGACGCTGCTGAGGGTAATGCCGCAAAGGAACCATCAAGTATCAAAACAGAAAACTGGAAACTGGAAATGAAAATAAAGTAGAGCCTCAGCAAAAGGTCAAATCTGCAACAACACAAAATATTCAAACCCCTGAAGAGAAACCAGGCAAATCTTCCATCACATGTTTTATTTCACCCTGACTGTGTAATTCCTCTGGGTCTGGCTCAAACAACAAACATCATGGCTGCCTTTAATGTGGAGCATTGTATCTACATCAGTGTCAAACAGATAGACAGCAGTTTCTGCAAACTAATGAGCTGAGTCATGTCTCTACAAAGGTCTGTTTATTCAGTTTCTCTGCAATCTATTTGATTTGGAGAACAAACCACCTAGCATCGCCTCATCACACATTTTATTACTGATTATCTAGCATCCAGAGACACTTAGGTCCGTGGAGGTGGAAAGCTTCTACTAAAACAATAATAAACCGGGAGATTTCAGACTAATATGAATTTGCCAAGAGAAGAGTGGAGTAAACACTTTAAACTTTCATTGGACTTCGAGGAAATAATTAAAGTAGGGAACAAACTCATAACTGACTTTATGAAAATACATCCATTATCTATTTGGACTTAGCCTCAAGGTTAGCAAACATTTCACACACTTCCGCTGCTAAAATGATGATGAAGAAAGATAGGGCCTGCTCTACTAAAGGTTTGCCTGCATAAAGTCACTGAGATGATTTAGTGAGTGCACCAAGGATTGCGCCTGCAAAATTAGCAAAATAGCGTGCACAATTAGTTTAGCATGTCTGCCTACATGCAGATTTGCAGAACGCACAAAATACTGAGAGGAGGAGATGTAAATGTAATCATTAGGCATCTACAATGTGACGTGTCAAACCTGAAACTGATTGCAGTCTGTGTTTTCGCGTCTCTACTTAGCATGTTTTTTTTTGGTTTTTTTTGTCCCATACATGAGAGTTTACAATATTACAATATTTGATAAATTACACATATTTAAACACTGAAACTCTGCATGACTGGAAAGGAGCAGCTGGAAGAACAATGTTCTTATTTATTGCTGCCTCTATTCCGATCACAAAACTTCAAAATGTTTCGCCACCATCACCTCCACCCCGACTCTTAGAGCCTTCAAAAAAGGAACTCAAGTCTCAAGATTGTCAAGATGGGAACAAACCAACAAAAAGCAAAAGAACAAACAACAACAGAAAAAATAAATAAATAAACCAAATAAAAATAAGTAAAGAATGCGTCAAATTAAATTTCAAGGTCATAACTTAAGAAATGTCTCTCTTTATATATTTTTTTAAATTGAAAAATATTTTTGCATCCCTTCAAGTCATCCTGCTGAGAATTCCATAATTTAACACCAACAACTGAAATACACATTTGTTTCAATGTTGTCCGAGCAAATTGATGCTTAAAATTAAATCTCCTTCTATGATTTTCATCATATGTTTGAAAGACTGATGCAAATTGGCACAGCATTACACACAAATGGCTGAAGTAATTGTGGTGAGAAGGAAGCATAGGTGTAACAACAGAGAGGAAAAAAATAGTAGAGACATATTGTCTATCCTGCAATGCCATTTTTAACCCTCTGGATGAGCTAGGGCTGATACAGAGCCAGTCACAAAAAGAAGCCGTCTAATATCTCCTCTTGAAAAACTCCTTACAGTGCTGCATTTCCTGTGTCCGGATCATTCCAGCACACCAGCACAGTTAGTGCCAGGATCTCCCAGATGACTTTTTCTAGTGTGCTTTGAATGTCACTTTTGAAATAAAAAAGTGGACTTAAACAGCCACAGGAAAAGAGAAAACCCTAGATCAGTGATTCCCAACCTGTGGTCCGTGGCCCCCTGGTGGGCCGGGGAGATATTGCAAGTGGGCCACCAAATCATTTTCAAAATAGTCTGAGTTTTAATGAAGGGTAATTATATAAAGATACAAATGTACAGAATAATGTTTAAATATTAAAACTTGGCTACATTTGTAAGGATATTCAACATATTCAAACGTTTGTATATAAGAAAAGTCCTTGAAGAGGGCAAGTTAAAGCCCAACATGTAACATGACCCCAAATTTAACAAAGCCCTGAAATTTGATTAAACAAATATTGTATATCCCAAGACTATAATCACTGACCCAACATTTAACAAGTTGTAATATCGTGGGTAAATAACTATCACCTTCTGGGCTCAGCATCTGTTACATCATTGACCAGTTATCACATTTTGGGTTTTATTACATTTTTTTTCTTACATTTCAGGTCTTTATTACAAATCAAGCGCTAACAAGGCGCTATACAGCCCCCATAATTATATGGTCAGAGGTGGGCCGCGAAAAATTTTTGAGACTTAAAAGTGGGCCCTGAATTGAAAAAGGTTGGGAACCACTGCTNCACCCTGAATACAAACACTATTAAAAGTCTTATAAAAACATGCTTTTGCAGCCTTAAAGAACATCATGTTCTGGCAAATAAACACCTGTCCCAAATAAACGCCCAGTCAAGAGACTGTTTACACTGCGGGTCATAAAACTGCCTGCAAAACCCACTAAAATGTGCCTGAAGCTGCCACAATAACGTCACTGAAGCAAGTCCCCAGTTTAATTTAGATCTTTAATATTTAATCTGGACAGAATGCTTGGTTAACTATCATGGGAAACAATCCACCTGTGGCTGTTTTTAAGAAGTATGAAGATAATCCTGTTTCTGTTTTCTACAAAAACAACACTCTGCCTTTTTCATATGAGATTGTTTGTCATGGTTGACTCTCAGGCTGGAACAAATATTCTGTTTGTTTATTAAAGGCAATTTTACCCTGGCACAAGAAATAAAGTCAAATGTAACCTGATCCATGTGTGAGACTAATGAAATCTGTTCTTTACTGCTTCAACACTGCCTGTCCTTTCTGGGAATGAGGCTTTCACTACGTTCTTTGTTTTTATCTTTTTGACCATGTGGATGACTAATACAACCCCAGTTCCAATGAAGTCAGAGTCACATAAATGGACTTAAAGTCTTTTCATCCCCCTCATAAGAAACCAGAATAACATTAGTTTTCCTCTGGACCTGTCTATTAGAGACGGACATTACAAGGGCTGAAGGATTTATCATTTTCTGATCGAAATCGCAATTTCAAACACCGTGATCATGTGATCGCCAAAGCTGTGATTTTTTTTTTTTGCTCCTGACTGACCCAGGATCTGTTATATCAGCTGTTTCACACACACCTGTCTTGAGTGTGAGACTGTTGGGAAAAATCCTTTTTTCTTTGGGATTGTTAAATTTTGTTTTGAATAGTTTTGTATTTAATTTAATTTTATTAGACACAATTAGGAATATTTTGCACTACATCATTTTTAAAAGTTAAGAGTCAAAGATAGCTCTTTTTGTTCTTCAGTTTTTATAACTAAAAATACAATTTAGAAAGTCCGGTTTAGAAAAAGCAGGAATAGGTTTTAGGGATTTGAGAAAAGTCAAAATTCGACTTTCTATCTAAAAATCTCCTTAAAAATTATTTTTTTGCCTTTTTAGTCATCTTAAAATGTTGCCCTTAAATGAGAAAGTTCGAACTTTTTTCACATAATGTTAAATTGATTTCTCAAACTCTGGAAGTTATTGAATTTTTGTCTTAGAATTTTGTCTTTATTTCTCAAAATTTCCACTTTTCATATTAAAATATTGACCTTTTATCTCAAAGTCTGAAACAATTCTTACCTTCAGTTTTTATTTTCATCCTCACATCAGAGTAAAAGCTTTTGATGTTTCAATGGTTTGATGTAATTTTCTGTCAAGTTTGTGAATTGACTTTAAATTGTGAAAATTTCACTTAAGTTTGATTGAAAGAAAATCATGAATCGAATTGAAATCGCTGTATCTGCCAGAAAAATCGCAATAAGATCTTTTCCTGAAACCGTTCAGCCCTAGACGTTACCCAAACCTGCTGACTTCCTGAGATTTAAACAGCAGCTTTAACAAGATTTATTGGATCAGTTCAGGTTGCCAAACCATACAGCCAAGCGTGTTTGTAAAATTTTACACTTCTTAATGCAAGCAAAACGGTAAAACAAGTGCCTCTTCCCTCTTTGCTTTAGTGGTTAAAAGCTCAACTCTTAACTCCTGACTAATTAAAAAAGAAAAGTGAAGTATTCTGACATACGAAGCAGTGCACGAGCAGATAAAGACTCTCTCGACACACAAGACCTCAAAAATATCTCCCTCAGACTTCACAGCCTTCACACAGAGGCTTTTAATCCTACAGCTACATACATGGGATAAAAAAGCTGCACAAAGCGGTGTTTAAGTCGACGGCATTGACAGGCTCTCAGAGGACGGTACTAAATTGGACCTCGGAGGGCGGCGCTCGACGTCGAGGTCCCGCGAAAGCGAGATTTTACGGTCGAGCTGTGGCGGTGTCTGAGAGATTCTACTGTGAAATATTAAAGGCTGGGGTCAACTGGGGGGCCCTCATATCACTCTCATTACTTATTGACGCAGCCCTATCTGTGTGTAACGCAGCCAGTGAGCCCGTGTGAGCGTGTTGTCAGAGGCCGGCGGGGATGGCTGACTCAAGAACTCACTTGTTTATGTTTGTGACTCAAACAACAAAGTATGGATGCACACATTTGCACACACACACACACAGAGCCTTGAGCAGCAGTCATATAGAGTTGTTACACACTTGAATAAACTGCAGCTTTTCAATACAGTATCTGTGTATTAAGCAAATTGATGCATCACCAGGGCTGAGTGCATGTGTGCTCATAACAGCATTGTGTGCAAGTAAGCTTATCAATGTGTGTGCCAATGTGTGTATCCAATTTCATGCAGAAACATGTTTGCAGAAGTGTGTGTGTGTGTGTGTGTGTTTTCATGCATGATAACTGTGTGCAATAACACCTTTGTCAAACATGTATGAGCAGTATGAGTGTGTGTTTATCTCTACATGTGTTAGGGTGTACATACTCTGTGCCAGGTGGTGTGTGTGTGTGTGTGTGTGTGTGTTCTGCCATCCTGCAGATTGTCGAATAAAAAAGTGACGTGAATTTAAGGTTTAACTTCCTGTGAATTATTTATCCCTACAGCAGCCTTCGTACCTGCTTTAGTCGAGGGTTGGAAAACATATACTACACACACACTTTACATGTATGTACACACACACAAGGAACCCACACTGACTCGCAAAATTATACAGCTGAAGCAGCTATAAATATTTATCCCTCTTCCGCCTCATATTTATTTCATCCAACTGAGCTGGTATCAGAGGGGCAGGGGCTGGTTAGGATATCCAGAGAGAGAAAAGAGGGAGAGGACGAGGTGATAGAGAGAGAGAAAACGCAGGAGGACAAAAAAAAAGAGACCATTTACAGATAAGAATAAAATCAGGTGGAAAGAAAGGCTGAGAACTAAGAGAAAAGAGGAATAGAAGGAAAAAATGTTGTGTGTTGGTGGATGTATAAAAAAGTGAGGGAGGTAGATGGCCTCTCGCCCAGCCGCCGTCTGCTGCAGCAGCCAGGTGGGAAATGTCAGGGACAATATCGCTCTGACTCTACAAATATAAGTCGAGAAAAGAGACTGAGTCAGTCAGCAGATGCCTCGTTTCCCCCAAAGAGTTGGAGAAGAAGTTTCACGTTGCACCACAGAGTCTTGTACAGTTACATAATGCATAAAACAGCAGTACATAAGTGTGTCCAATCAGAGAGAGAGAGAGAGAGCAGGAGGAACAGCATGTTTCATGTGATGCTACATCAAACAAACAATGGATGCTTTGTAAGAGGCTCCTGTTGTGTTTAAAAAAACACAAGGTTGAAGTTTAACATTGCTCTAGCTGAGTTATTTCACAAACGCATTTTCAGTCGGACTAACCATGCTGCAAAAGGTCTCTGTCAAGGTTTGTATATATCCAGGTAATAAAGCATGAGTGCATTACGGACATAGGTGAGTAAAGTAGCCAAAACTTGTACTCAAGAGAGAGAACTGTTGCTTTGGATTGTTTGGCTCAAGTAGAAGTTGGAATCATAGACTGTATAATGAGTGGACGTAACGACGTTCGGCTCAAACTGAAGCCTCCAGCAGATGCCCCGCCCCCTGGTGTCTGGCTGCAGTATAGGTCATAAGCCCCGCCCCCTGGTGTCTGGCTGCAGTATAGGTCATAAGCCCCGCCTCCCCATGTATTCCAGATATGAGCCAGGAAAACTTTAAAAAATTACGATACCTCGTAGAAACGTTTCTCTCATCCTTACTCTAAGGTAGTATGATGATGTCATTTGGCTGCATGGTGTTCAGGTGTTTTTTTTTTCTGAGAAGTTAGTTTCTCATTAGTTATTGGACGTTAAAAACCGCAATATAAGTTTCGTTTTACGACAGTTGACAGCTGCCGTTCGTGAGTAGTTTTTACCGGGGATATACCTTAATTTTTCCCTCCTCTGATTATGGAAGAAGCCATTCACTGGAACCACAGCTCAAGAACAACATATCTTGATCTACAGTCTGTTTCTAATTCTTGGGGTGAGAAAAGTTCCCAGTGTTGCCAGGTTAGTTGATTTAAAGCCCACGCCCTGACTCCACACACACAACAGCATGTCAAGGCAGACTCCCAGTTACAGATCTGACTGTTCCCTGTTACAAGTTTAACACACATTTCATTACAGTCGGCATAATTAAGCGTTAGCGCACTAGAAAGCAGCTGAGTGACCTTGTAGCAGAGTGCTATCAAAGGCTCGTAAAGGCTAAAGAAGCCGCTCTCAATGAGCTTTGAAGCCTCAGGGCTGGGTTTCCACACTCAGGCTGAGCGAGCAGCATTTTAAACAGCAGTGAATCTGAACATAAGGTTTCTGGCAGAGTGAATGGAGGTTACCTGAAGGGGTACAAAACAAAACGTGTCTTCAGCTCGTACACTGAGACACAAACAGTGGTATAGAAATGTCTTCACACCTACAGTTTTTACACAGTTACAGAGAAGTCAAGGACAATTTAAAGCTGACTGAACCAGGCAGAGCAATAAAAGTGATCTTATATTTGCTCTGGATGTTTAACTTCAATCATCAGTCGTCTGGAAGCTTCTGTCTTTAACTCTCTTTCTGCCTTTCATCTTCAATTTATTCTTGAGGGTTTTTTTTTTTTCCGGTCATTTACTGCAGCTCTCATAGCCCACTTGTTGAATTACATGCACTAAAGTGACCTCTTGAAGCCAAAACACGCTAAAGTGCCGTCTTGAGGAGCCTTTACATGCAATTAAACAGTCTCTTAGGAGCCAAAGTGCACTCTAAAGTGACCTCTGGGGAGAATAAAGACTAGGGATAGGTATTGATAAGATATTATCGATCTGATTCTCTTATCGATTCCTAAAGTAGGCTTTTACAGTTTTTCTTTGTCAGCAACATTTTGTAATGTGTATAAGTCGATAAGTCTTAAATTGGTCAGTGGTTCTGGATATTTCAAGACATGAATAAATAACAATAAGCAAAAAAAAAAACACGTCACATGACAATGAATTATTTTGTGTTATGTTATTGACTGAGGAAAGATCAGAGATGTAAGACTGTTGGGAAAAATCATTTTTTCCTTGGGATTGTTGAATTTTGTTTTTAATTTAATCTTATTTAATTTTATTTCACTTGACACAATTAAGGATATTTTGCACTACTTAATTTTTAAAGTAAAGTCAAAGATAGCTCTTTTTGTTCTTCAGTTTTTATAACTAAAAATACAATTTAAAAGTCCAGTTTTGAAATAGGAATAGGTGTTAGACTGAGGGTTATCAATTTATCTAAAAATCTTCTTTTTAATTTTTTTTTGCCTTAAATCCCATAATTTTGTATTAATTTTGTATAATTTTGACTTAAATATTAGAGTTTCGACTTTTTATATCAAAATTTCAACTTTTTATCTCAAACATTGCCATTATTTCAAAATGTAGACTTTTTATCTTAGAATTTTGTCATCTTAAAATTTTGACCTGAAATGAGAAAGTTTGGACTTTTTTTCCACATAATGTTAAATTGATTTCTTAAACTCTGGAAGTTATTGACTTTTTGTCTTTATTTCTCAAAATTTTCACTTTTCATATTGACCTTTTATCTCAAAGTGGGAAACAATTCTTACCTTCAGTTTTTATTTTCATCCACACATTAGAGTAAAAGCTTTTGGTGTTTCAATGGTTTGATGTAATTTTCTGTCAAGTTTGTGAATTGACTTTAGAATTGTGAAAATTTCACTAAAGTTTGATTTAAAGAAAATCATGACTCGAATTGAAATTGCTGTATCTGCCAGAAAAATCACAATAAGATCTTTTTCTAAAACCGTTCAGCCCTACTGTGGTGCCCTTATTGGTGTAAAATGCACAACTAAAATGCACTTTTTGGAGCCACTTGACTGCTTGGTTGGTTGCAGCATATTAATTCTGATGAGGGCATGCAAGTTTTCTCATAGTTGTTTCATGGTGTCCACAATTTAATCCCTGTTTATGTTTAATACAATTGGTACAGCCCTCTACCGATATTTTCAGTTTTTTTTTTTTTTTTAAATATATTTATTTTGATGTTTTTTAATTATTTTTTGGAAATGGCCAAGGGTCTAACAAACTTTCCAGATTTTATTCTCAATTTACACCTTATATTAGGTCAGTTGGGCCCTTTTTGATGTATATGGAACCAGAATTATGTCTCAAGAAAACAGTTTGGGTTATCTGGGGCTAATTTAGTGTTGAAAAGCACTAGAATACATGGCAACTACTTAATTAAAAACATTCTTCAAGGTGGATCCCAGGCCCCCTAGAGGATTTATTTCCTGTCTACATCCATGTCTCTGTGTATTTTCCACAGTCCAACATTGAATCTAAACAGTTTTCATCGATACTGAGTTTAGTTACAACATAATTAGTCTGTTTTAAGAATATATAGAGATTGCCATTTCTATAACATCTAAACTTAAAGCCCTCTTTTTAAGAATTATTTTTTATCCCCTTGTGAATTGATTTCTCTCTGATTGTCTCTCTTGTTTTGTGCTAACCCTAAATTTTGATCTCCAAACAGAAAACTTAGAGATCTCAGTTGTATTTCAAAACATTACCAAAGTTATCCTGAATACCTAAAAACAAGTATTCATTATTTGTTTGATTCAAAATGTGACAGAAACTTTAAAATATCAGAAGTGCTGACGGTTCCCCTCCGGCTCTATGATTTCAGCTGTTCTCATGGGAATGATCTCAGACGCAGCCAGAAAGGTGTTGGAGATTCGTCCAATTCCCATCAATCAAAAGTTTTCTGAAGTCCGAGAAGCTTCTCTGGGGAATCGATCAGTGAAAGTGAACACAGGCCAAAAAATTCTGCATCTAAGGGCTCATAAAGTACGGCGAGGCCCAGACTGTTTCCCTCAGGAGTCCAAAGGTACTCTCCCGGTCACTTTGGGAGGAAGCCAGCCATGACTTCCAGGTTCTTCCTAAATCCACACGTAAGACCTGGTTGGCTGGAAAAACACTTAACAGTAATCACCGCCTGGTGGACAGAGAAGGCCTCTGTGCTGGCTCCTGGTCAGTCCACCTTAAATCATCTTTGAAACAAAGAGCACGCTGAGGGGAAATAGAAGAAAAAGAAGAAGATGAAGAAAGAAGAAGAAGAAGATTGTGTGTTTTTGGCGAGTGTTGGGTTTGGAGCAGACCTCGGTGTAGGGAGCCAGGTTGAAGTTGCTCCAACAGGGTGGGTCTGTCTGCTGCATGACTCGGCCTGTCTGGCCTGCAGTCATACCCCCCCCCCTTTTTTTTTTTTTTTTCTGCAGATATGTGTGTGTCTGCAACTAATGCACATGTGCACTCACCTCTGTCAAAGTGTATGCAGACCATGAATGATTTTGTGTGCGGTAATGAGCGTGTACGTACATGGAAGTGGTACTGAAGCATGTAAGTCAACTTCACAGACTGTTAAAAGTGTATGTGTGAGTGTGTGTATGTGTGTGTGTGCGTGTGTGTGTGTTGGTGAAAGAAAGAAGGATCTTATAACCCAGCAGGCATAGCACCAGAGTTGGTGTGTCGCTTTTTCCGTGTCTCTGTCCTCTCTCTGACCCTACCTAACGTTGCATAACATAAGAGACGATTCATACCCGATGAGGCTGGGTGGGTGCACCGTACGGTGAGGGGAGTGGGTGGAGAAAAAGGTGCTGACAGGGTGTCGGGGGGAGGAGGGAGGAGGAGGAGGGGGAGTGTGGTTAAGTGTAGAACCACCTGATGGATGTAATGACAAGAAATGAACTGGAGTGAAGTAAGACATCCCTCACCGCCTGCTATTCTTTCCCTCTTCTGTTTATTTGTGTTTTTTTGCTTCAGCTTGAACAAAAAGTACAGAAAATAAGAGAGAAATGAGTCTGAGAAGAAGAAAAGTAACACAATATTTGTACTGTTCATACAAGCATGCAAACATCAGACTCGAACCTATAATCCATCCTTCCATCCATCCATAAGGAGTGAAAAATGATCTGATGTACTCTGATAATTTGGTGTTCTGCTTATTTGGACGTCTCCGAGTATAAGATGTTCAGAATTCAGCCTGGCAGAGACAGTCAAACAAATAAAAGCTGTTCTCGAGTTACATTACGGGACGCCAAGCTTCACATGGTTTTAGAGTTTGAAACATTCAGGAAAATCAGGAAATCTCTGCCTCTGCTCCCACTTTTATTGAAATCCTTCTAATTTGAAAACAGGAAATTAATTAGGTAAATTTGACTCTGACAAGTTGGGACTAAGTGTAAAAATATAAATAAAAACAGAGTTCAATGATTTGAAAATCCTTTTTCATAGGGCTGAACAGTTTTAGAAAAAGATCTAATTGCGATTTTTCTGGCAGATACAGCGATTTCAATTCCATTCACGATTTTCTTTCAATCAAACTTAAGTGAAATTTTCACAATTTAAAGTCTATTTACAAACTTGACAGAAAATTACATCAAACCATTGAAACATCAAAAGCTTTTACTCTAATGTGATGATGAAATAAAAACTGAAGGTAAGAATTGTTTCCCACTTTGAGATAAAAGGTCAATATTTTAATATGAAAAGTGGAAATTTTGAGAAATAAAGACAAAATTATTAGAAAAA
Source organism: Thalassoma bifasciatum (assembly GCA_008086565.1). Classification (NCBI taxonomy): domain Eukaryota; kingdom Metazoa; phylum Chordata; class Actinopteri; order Labriformes; family Labridae; genus Thalassoma; species Thalassoma bifasciatum. The sequence goes on from RPOG01002745.1 coordinate 65,272, forward strand.
AATGTCAATAACTTCCAGAGTTGGAGAAATCAATTTCACATTATGTGAAAAAAGTCCAAACTTTCTCATTTAAGGTCAAAATTTGAAGATGACAAAAGTCTAAGATAAAAAAAAAAATCTACGTTTTCGAAATAAAGGCAATGTTTGAGATAAAAAGTTGAAATAAAAAGACAAAACTCTAAGATTTAAGTCAAAATTATATGAAATAAACACAAAATAAGGCAAAAAGATTTTTAGATAAATAGTCGAATTTTGACTTTTCGTAAAACCCAGAGTCTAACATCTATTCTTGTTATTTCTAAACTGGGCTTTTTAAATTGTATTTTTAGTTTTAAGAACTGAAGAACAAAAAGAGCTATCTTTGACCCTTAACCTTTTAAAAATAATGTAGTGCAAAATATTCTTAAATGTGTCAAGTTAAATAAAATAAAATACAAAACAATTTAAAACAAATTCAACAATCCCAAGGAATAAAAGATTTTTCCCAACTGTCTTACACTCAAGACAGGTGTGTGTGAAACAGCTGATACAACAGATCCTGGATCAGTCAGGAGCAGGAAAAATCGCAGCTTTAGCGATCACATGATCACGACGTTTGAAATCGTGATTTCGATCAGAAAACGATAAATCGTTCAGTCCAACTGCACAGCATAAGTTACTGATACCAAAGTTAAGTCTAAACCATGAAAAATAGAGAAAGGCTTGAAAGCTTTGAAGATGAGAAGAAGACTTGACAGAGAAATAAAAGTCAGGAGAGTACTGGAGATATTTTTCTTGGTTCTCTCTCTTTTGAAAAGTAAAAACGTGTAACTGGAGAAATGAAAATGTTATTTTGTTTTTAGAGTAAAAAAGAACTCATCACATCATTAGTCTGAGATAATAAAGATACACACTCCAAAAACAGAGATCTAAGCAAGTCATTCTGTCTTATTTGTAGTAAAAATTGTCTTATTGTTCTTAATTTGAGCCACATTCACCAGACCAGGTCATAAAAAAGTCTTATTTCAAGTTTTTTTAAGACAAAAATGAGGTGTAAATTGCTTGTAACAAGTGAAAAAAATCTGCCAATGGGATAAGACGAATTCGCCCAGGAAGTTTCTTGAAATTAGAAAGATGTCTTAAGACAAGAATCTTTTATCTTATCCCATTGGCAGATTTTTTTTAACTTGTTACAAGCAATTGATGCCTCATTTTTGTCTTAAAAAAACTTGAAATAAGACATTTTTATGACCTTGGCTAGTAAATGTGGCTCAAATCAAGAAAAGTAAGACAAATTTTACTGCAAATAAGACAGAATGACTTGCTTAGATTTCAGTTTTTTCAGTGCAAATGAACTTCATCATCCTCTTTCTGTAACTTTCTCCTGCTCGTTGAACAAAAACGTCTGCTCCCCCCTCTTCTTGGACACACAGACGTATATTTTCCTCTCATTCTTCACTGTAAATGAAACTTCCTCACCGCTCGTTTCAGACAGAACGAAGCATAGAAAGAAAACAAACTACGAAACTGCAACCTGTAGCCAAGGACAACTTGCTGACGGGGTTTCCTCAACCTTATCAAAGCACGGAGCGTACAGACGGCGTTAATCAAACAGATATTTCTCTTTAGCCGCCTCCAAACCTGCAGCGTAAGGACTGGAGGTGATGCCCCCTGTCCTCAGATTTGGCTGAAAACTTTCCTCTAAATCCTACTTTTCTCTCTCTTTAGTTTCTCCTCTGACTTGCTCGTCCACACTCTCCATGTGTAGAGACAGAAGATATATAAAACATATGTTAGCTGCTCATAATCCCGACGTTCCCCTGCTCTCCCCTTTCTTAAGTGGGCTGTTTCATAAGTGTTCTGTTCTGCTCAGGGGCCTCCTGGGTGTGGGAGCGCTGACCTGCTGGGCCAAGTGTGCTGCCAAGTCTTTACCGTGAGAGAGTGAAAGAGAGCAGAGGGCAGGGCACAGGACGGCACCGTGCCACCGTACACTCGGCCAGGCTTGGCAGGAGTTCAGATGCCCTGACTGAGAGGGTGAGGCTAAGAGTAATTATCTGACTGGAGTCGTTATATATGTGAAAACATTCAGGAGGAAATCAGGGTGAAAAAGGGATTCTTTCACACCTTTTTTCTCTCCGTCAGCTCCACAGCTCTCCTGTCTGAGCCCTGGTATTTTCCTCTGATTCATCCACCTACTCCTCAGGCTTCACCATATTTCCCAAAAAAAAAAAAAAAAAAGTTGGACCTTCACTAAATTCTAGTTCTGCTGCTTTTACTCTGTGCTATCACAGTCTGGGCATTCACCCTGCTAATATCCTCCTCTCCTCTCAGGCAGTAACCTATTTGCACTCAGCTCCAGCTCACTCCATGTTCTCCTCCACATTTGAAGACTTACACCGAGTAAAATCTGAAACTTTGCCTCAGGGTTCACCCCATTTCTAAAAAACCAACCTGTGAACATAAACTGTAGTGACTATTACTGTACGGGATGAATGTCAAGGATCGTTTTCCAGTTTCTGCATTTGGAGTCATATGTTTGTGATCAAAAAAAATAGGCCATAAGAAAATTATTATCATGAAGCATTATTCCATAACTGCTTCTTTCTAATCATTTTGACTGTCTGTCTCATAACTGACTAACTCAGTGGAGAGGAGAAGGACAAAAAAATGGCACATACACTGCAAAAACAGAAATCTAAGCAAGTCATTCTGTCTTATTTGTCATAAAAATTGTCTTATTGTTCTTAATTTGAGCCACATTCACCAGACCAGGTCATAAAAATGTCTTATTTCAAGTTTTTCTAAGACAAAAATGAGGTGTAAATTGCTTGTAACAAGTCAAAAAAATCTGACAATGGGATAAGACGGATTCACCCGGGAAGTTTCTTGAAATTAGAAAGATGTCTTAAAACAAGAATCTTTTATTTTATCCCATTGGCAGATTCTTCTTTACTTGTTACAAGCAATTGATGCCTCATTTTTGTCTTAAAAAACTTGAAATGAGACATTTTTATGACCGTGTCCAGTAAATATAGCTCAAATCAAGAATAGTAAGACTAATTTTACTACAAATAAGACAGAATGACTTGCTTAGATTTCAGTTTTTGCAGTGCAGTCCTATTTTGATTTCTCTGTCCAAGCCTACATCTTTTTTTCTTATGTAACACCATGCTTGGATTCCACTGTTTTCATATTTTATCTTTTTCCCAAAGTAAACAAACTAATACTCAGTTTTTCAGAGTATTTCTGTGGAGTGACATTTACAGTTTTTCCTCCCTGACAATAGCCTTTACTTTATTGGTCTGTTAAAGGGAAAAAGTTAGGCGTGACAAGTTAATTTTTGGGAAAGTAACTGTAATATTATTACTGGATTTCAAGAGTAATTAGTTACACTACTTGTTCCAAGAAAGAGTAATATTATCACAGTGATAAAATTCAATATGTTTGTTCTAGGTGACTTTATAACCACCAAAAGGGAACAAGAATGGAATAAAATCAAGTTCCTGTTAGATTGGCAATCACTCAAGAGGATATTTTTTCTTTCTCATTCAAGCACTCACAAATACATAAACTTATGGCCCTTTTCCATTGACTTGTCCTGGCCCGGTTTGTGTTGCGTTTCCATTAGCGCTGTACTACGCGTCAGACGCCAGTTTTTAGTACCTACTCTACCCTGGTTCTAAGAGAGTAAAGCCGATACTAAAAGGTGACGTGGACGGTCTGCCGGTCACTCATTGGTCAGAGAATGTCGTCTCTGCAGCTTCTGACTCTGAACAAATCACTTACAAGAGGCAAAGGAATAAGTCAGCGACGGGTTTTTAATGACATTTAAACCTGACGGCACAGAACCAGACTGAATGAACACAAAAGATTTTTTTAGACATTTTTTTGATTTTTTTTTTACTTTTTACAAGCAATTGATGCCTCATTTTTGTCTTTAAAAAATTTGAAATAAGACATTTTTATGACCTGGTCTGGTGAATGTGGCTCAAATTAAGAACACACACCTCCACTGCTCCTCCAGTTTGATTCAAAACACCCGGCACTTTAATAACAATATAAACGTCACTCAGCAGCGAACTTACTCGGGCCAATCAGGGTGCCACACATCGCTTTGACAAGTTGCGTGCTGATTGGTTGAGTGATGTGGGTGAAGGAGGGTTGGAGGGTGAAACTCAGGAGAGGAGCAGAGAAACGGAGAAACGCTCACCAGTGCATTAGGGACAGCACGGTGCAATTCGTTCCATTGGCAGCACTTCAAAGAGGAAGAGGAGGGGGATAATCCAGCCCAACATTAGCCCCCGGATTCTTCCACCACCACTACTACCACCACCAGGCACACACACACACACACAGGGACACACACACACACACATATTCACAAAAGCAGCAGGCTTGAGGGGTTGGTCGGGGGGTCTGATTGGGTTGGGGTCTAGGGATGAAGGGATGGAAGGATGGAGGGTATTTTTCAATTTGCCAGCAAATCAGAGATGATTGGAATACTCTCTCTCTCTCTCACACACACACACACACACAAACAGAATGCCATAAACACAACATGCATCTATCTCGAAGGAAAAGACCTCACGCTTGAACCCTGAGAGGCAGAAAACAAGAAACCAGGCAGAAGATTTGCTTACAATGCTGAACGGAGCCCAAATACAGTAATGTGGGTTAAAAATATGGGTCAGCAGTGAAGAGAAAGACCCTCTGTTTCTGACAGGTGGTAAATCTGCCAGAAGGAAGCAGATATTAGAACAAACAGGAGTGAGAAAGAAGAAAGAAGGAGGCACAGGAGGACGGAGAGTGAAGATCATAGGAGAAGATGAAGAGAGCTGGTGCATCGACGGCGTCAGTAGCAGTGAGCTGTCAGCACTTGCACTTGGCCCATACTTGACCAATTGATGATCAATCCTCCTCATGGGAGAGCTGCCAGCAACAAACAAAATCAATCCCCTTTTTCTTTGACAGACTTTAGAGACATGTTAAAGCTGCTGGATTCAAAGCAGCTGAAGATTCAACAACCTGCAGTTTCCTCACCTCAAACTGCCTCCAGACGCTGTCAGCATGTCGTCATCCATTGACTGCACAGCCCCCCTGAGGGTCTGTCAGTAACAAATGCCACTGTGATGTGATAGGAAACTGTTGCATCGCTTACAGGCTGAGCAGCAAAAGAAATGTTGCAGACAGTAATGAGATGGGGTTTTTTTTCCAAAGAAGGGAGCAAAATAAACTTTGCTTAATGCTTCACAACTTAAATACAGCATTAGGTTTGTAGCAAAGGATGATGGGTAGGGCGGAACAATTTTGCTCCTGACTGACCCAGGATCTGTTGTGTCGGCTGTTTCACACCATAGACTGTATAATGAGTGGACGTAATGACATTCGGCTCAAACTGAAGCCTCCAGCAGATGCTCCGCCCCCTGGTGTCTGGCTGCAGTATAGGTCATAAGCCCCGCCCCCTGGTGTCTGGCTGCAGTATAGGTCATAAGCCCCGCCCCCTGGTGTCTGGCTGCAGTATAGGTCATAAGCCCCGCCTCCCCATGTATTCCAGATATGAGCCAGGAAAACTTTAAAAAATTATGATACCTGGTAGAAACGTTTCTCTCATCTTTACACTAAGGTGGTATGATGATGTCATCTGGCTGCATGGTGTTCAGGTGTTTTTTTTTCTGAGAAGTTAGTTTCTCATTAGTTATTGGACGTTAAAAACCGTGATATAAGTTTTGTTTTACGATAGTTGACAGCTGCCGTTGGTGAGTAGTTTTTATCGGGGATATAAGAAACTTCAGGAAAGAGCCAAAAGGAGACTAAACCTTCTGAAGAAGAAGAAATAAATATTTTTATTTCGCTTTTTTACTCTGCTCCACCGGTAATTCTCTACTGCGCAGACTCTGGATGCACAATGGCGGCTAGAGAAACGTTTTTTTTGGCTTCAAAATCGTAGAACGGTGACAGGCGGAAGCACGCTGTCCATTCTATATACAGTCAATGGTTGGGAATCACTGTCTTAGACGTTTGTCTTTATTTTAAATTTTTAACCTTTAATGTGAAAGATAAGTCTTTTTCACATAATATGGAATTATTTTCTCAATATTTGTTTTTTTGTATCCCAAAAATCCCCAAAATTCATAAAATCAACTTTTTTGTCTCAGAGTTTTGTCTTTATTTCTCAAAATTTCCACTTCTTATCTTAAAATATTGACCTTTTATCAAAAAGCTAGAAAAAAGTCTTACCTCCAGTTTTCATCTTTGCATTAAAGTGAAAGCTTTTGATGTTTCAATGGTTTGATGTAATTTTCTGTCAAGTTCGTAAATGTTACTATTCATCGTGAAAACTTCGCTAAAGTTTGGTTTAAAGAAAATCGTGAATCGAATAGAAATCGCTGTATCTGCCAGGAAAATCGCAATTAGATCTTTTTCTAAAATCATTCAGCCCTAATCATCACCCCTCACAAGTGGCCGCCACAGTTACTGTTACGAATACGAAGTCATTTTTTCGTACTGTCGGCTCTGAAATGTTGATCGTGTGTTGTGTCTGAGCCCAGCTTCCTGCTCCTGGCAGAGACTGTAGCCCCAGTTAATGACTCCTGCTGTAAATGATGCAACGACTGTGAGCGAGTTGAGTCAGCCAAGTTGAACTGCACTGGTTCACACTGACATGTCATCCCCCAATCAGCTGCAATGCATCCTCTCAATCTGGTGGTCTAATTAAGCTGAAAGATCACAGACCTCTCCCCCTACTTTGCCTCCGATGCCCTGCACCAGTTCTGCACCGGCACCAGCTTCCAAGAATAACTATGCAGACTCAGATTAGAGTAAGTTTGAATCATTGTTGCAGGATTCCTCCTCTTCTGGAGGTTCTGCCACAATCATTTTCTCAGCAAAATAACTGAATGTAATTTTTTGGCTCTATTAAATGGATATAAGCAAGCACAAAGATGCATGGCATCCAGATGCACAGCAATATATAGCAGTAATCTGACCCCAAACTAAAGGAAAAGTGTCGCGTAAATTGAAGGATTTCTGTCATATTGTACTAGTGCTGTACAATATGCAAAAAAATCCAACTGCAATTATTTTTCCCTGTATTGCAATTGTGATTTATTGTGCCAGTATTCTTTGGTTCCCCATCTTACACTACAAAAACTGAAATCTAAGCAAGTCACTCTGTCTTATTTTTAGTCAGATTTGTCTTACTATTCTTGATTTGAGCCACATTTACTAGACAAGGTCATAAAAATGTCTCATTTCAAGTTTTTTAAAGACAAAAATGAGGCATCAATTGCTTGTAACAAGTAAAAAAAGAATCTGCCAATGGGATAAGATAAAAGATTCTTGTTTTAAGACATCTTCCTGGGTGAATTTGTCTTATCCCATTGGCAGATTTTTTTGTCTTGTTACAAGCAATTTACACCTCATTTTTGTCTTAAAAAACTTGAAATAAGACATTTTTATGACCTGGTCTGGTGAATGTGGCTCAAATTAAGAACAATAAGACAATTTTTACTACAAATAAGACAGAATGACTTGCTTAGATTTCTGTTTTTGCAGTGTATGATCATTTTTACTGCACTATTTTTGGATACAAAAAACACATACACGAGGGAGAAAGTTGGATTTTTGTGAGAAATTTTATGTTGTGAATAGAAGAGACTAAAAACTACAGTGAACATGTCTAGTTCCTGTCGGTTTACATCAAGATACTGAATAACAACAATGAACTAACAAGTAAATCGAAAAACTCGAGGCAAAGATACCTCATAAGTTTACTTTCTTGTAGTTTACTTTTTATTGATGGGATGCACAGAGTTAACCTTGAAGACTTGAAGTGGTATGGACGAGTGTACAACACACTCATCAATAATGGGCTGTCTGCAGGGAGAGCAGATATGCAGTCCACAGATACACTGGATGGTCAAGAGGTTAGTAACAATCAATAAACCCCGACCGCTGGAGACCGCACTGCTTTGGCACAAGTGAACAGAAAACCAACACCTCTTTTCCATTAAAGAAAAATTATATAACTCCAAAACAATCTGCACAGCCACAGACTGCTAACCTTGTGCTCTCCCACAGCAAATGTTTGATCTCTCTGTTCGGATGAAAAGGCAGAAACGAGCAGGAGAAACGCATACCACTGTGTTTGGAGAAAATGATTCTCATTCCTTCCTTTTGTAAAAAAAAAAGAAAAAGATGATTCTTTCTGCTTTTTTTATGCCTTTGTGAAGATGACAGTGGACAGAGTCAGTAAAAGGTGAGAGAACAGGAAAAGACGCGCAGCAAAAGGCTGAGGGATCAAATCTAGCACCACCTCCTCAGAGACTGCAGAAATCTATCTTAAGTCTTTACATGTTTATTTATTTTTATTTCTTTTTTAAAATAAACTAATTTGATACTGACAGGCTATTGCTATCTACCACAAAGACTTTTAAATATTTTGAGGAAGAGTCTGTTGGCTTGTAACATAACTGCTAAAAAGAGCCTTCAACAGAAGCTTCCTTGTTTGCAGATGAATTTAATTGTTTTTTTGATCCAGCATCCATTGGGGATGTCTTACTTTGATTTTTTACATCCCCTCTTTTGAAACTAAAACTGAACATACAAGCACTTTGGTTTGCGTTCTGGCATCAAGAGGGCACTGTAGTGTTTTTTTGGCACCAAATCGCATTTTAGTGCATTTTGGTTCCCAAGAGGACACTTGTGGCGCTTTTCCACCATACAATTCCAGCTCTACTCGGTTTGGTTATCTTTTCCTCTAGCCCGACTACAGACTCACGGTGGGCGTGGATCTTATAACACAGCTGCGCTAAAGTGCTGCGCAGAAGTGCGTGCATGTTCATCTATAACGCCACACAAACATCATTTTGTACTAACATATGTGCCACCGTGGTCTTTAAAGGAAAAAAAAAAAGCTTTCAAAAGATTTCATTAAAGTAATACAGCGGCTCAATGTCGGTCGTCATGACAACGGAGGTAAACAACAGCCTCGTGCTGCTGCACGCGGAGGAAAACGAAGGAGCTGCTTCCTGACATCAACTCTTCCCTGGATCCAGTGAGATNGTAGAGCCGAGTAGAGTAGGGCTGAGGCGAGTCAGTGGAAAAGGGCCATTGTTTTCCTGAGCAGCTAGAAAGTTCTCATCCAATCTTTTTGCTTCATCATGATCTGCCCTTTGCACACAAAGCTGGGTCCTTTGGTTAATAAGCAGCTGTCTCATTTCCAAAAGGTTTTCCTTCTTCGAGACAAATTAAATCAAACTTTCAGCCAAACCAAGCAAGCAAACTGCTTCATATCATTTCACTGCCAAAGATATGAAAAAAGATGTATAGGAGAGCAGATTACTCTGTTTATTTTACAGGCTGCTGAAAGAAAAAACGTTCACACTGGCTGTTGAGGCCGTTTGTGGAGAAATGTGGCGAAGCCTCGACAGATTCTGTATCAGAAAGTAAGCAAATAACACGGTGTGATTTCTAGATTGTGGTTATGATATCAAACATTTGTCCAAACATGAGAATCTAAGCAGCGTGCCCGCCTGTCCTTGCCCGTAAACTTGTGTAGCAGTAGATGTTTGGCTGCGAGCTGCACTCTGTCATTCTCATTCTGCAGGGTAGATTGCTGGGTCAGAGGGAGGTTTTAAGAACAGCGCTGCGGTGAATGCCAATCAACTATCCGAACGCTGCGAACTCGAACCTGAAGTGAGGTTTTAGAAATGCACGAAAACCAGGCGGAGAAACTGAGCGAGGAAATGAATGAGGTGGTTAGAGTTCAGCCGCCAAGTGTGAGCTGTCCTACAGGAGGCAGAGGGGCATTCTGGGAACTTTATGACATGTTTAGACCAAAGCACTGAGCAGACTTTGAAAGCATAAAATTGGTAAAAAATGTATAATCCTTATGTTCAGAAGAAAATACTCATGGGTCATGTGGGACAGCTCCAAGTAGGGCTGAAAGATTTATCGTTTTTTGACCGAAATCGCGATTTCACACATCATGTGATCATGTGATTGTCAAAACTGCAATTTCTTGCTCCTGACTGACCCAGGATCTTTGGTGTCAGCTGTTTCACACACACACACACACGTGTTTAAGTATAAAACTGTTGGGAAAAATTCCTTTTTTTCCTTGAGATTGTTGAATCTTGTTTTTCTTATTATCGCTTATTTAATTTTTTAGTTTTTTAAAATTGTTTTGTATTTTATCTTTTTTTAACATGAAACAGTTATTTTGCACTCAATTGTTTTTAAAAGTTAGTAATCAAAGATGGCTCTTTTTGTTTTTCAGTGGTTAAAACTAAAAATGCGATTGAAAAGTCCAGTTTAAAAATAGCAAGAGTCGTATTTACAGTTCAGATTCAGTGGAGGTGTTTGACTAAGGGTTTTAAGAAAAGTCAAAATTTCACTATTTATCTCAAAATCTTCTCTCTTTTTTTTCTCAAAATTTTGCCTTTTATCCATAAATGTTTTCTTAATTTCATATGGTTTCGACTTAACGAGACCAAGCACTTTCTTTCCTGATGGACAACTTTCCACATCAAAAGGAAATCACTGTACTGTACTGAAGATTTTTCTATTCTTTGGGTCACCTAAGAGTGATACTGACACCCTAAAACCAGAGGCAAAGGAAAAAAATGTTACAAAACAGGTCCAGCAGATACCTTTTAGTGAATAAGTTATCAGCAATCTCTGGAAAGATCAGCTGATTCAATGTGGAAGCAGGGTTTTCATAGAAATGATAACTCAGAGGTTATCATTCAATCACTCATTAGATCTGTCTGCTGCTTCGTCCTGTCTTCACCCCTCAGGCCGTTCATTCCTTTAACATTAATATTCATAAAAGACAAAATCAACTTTACGTGCTGCTGTCAGTGATTTTCTCAATTCACATTCAAGACTGTGAATCACCTGTGAAATACCAGCCACAGTTTCAGGTTCTGTAGAGTGAGTGAGCATAGCCCCACATCTACAGAGCAACACAGGTAAAAGTCCAGCAGATCAACAACAGGCTTCACTGACTTCAGCTCTGGCAGCTGCACAGGTCATTTGTACTCACCCTCTCCAGGTCTTGTCGTAGGTGTGTGAAGAGTTTGAGGCGTCTGTAGAGGACGTCCTGCTCCTGCTGGGCCAGGTTATCCACCTCGTCCCTCTTTAGAGTCACCAGAGGTCGATTAAAGTTGGACTTCCTCTTCATCTTCCAGAACTGATACAAAAAGTCAACCTTCAGAGAAAAAAAAATCAACTATTCAAACAAAAAACCTTCATTTATACTCAACAGATCAGTGAAATGGTTATATTTTAATGAAAATTCAATGAATTCATACGCTATTTCCGAACACAACAAAATAAAATTAAAGTGGACCGTTGTGTTTACTCCTGCAAAAATCCCTGAGGTAATGAATTCATCGGATAATCTTTTGATGCCTTTGAATCATGAAAAATGCTTTTCATGGCATGATAGAGCTAAATATTTTTTGAAGCATCAAATCCTGCAAACCTATGGTTTTCAATAATTCAAAATAAGCTCTTAAAGTAAATTATTCATGCAATTGAAAGATAGCCTCAATTATAATCCACGTTATTTATCTCGAGAGTGAAAACGCCATCTAATCCAACTTTAAGGCCAACATCATTTTCCAGCATTTTGACTCTTAAAGGCGCTGAAAGTGTTCTCAAGTATTACAATTAATCCATTAATGTGTTTTTTTATCCTTGAAAAGCTTTTTGCTTTCAGTTGTAGCCTCTCCTTCGTCTTTGTATTTAGAGAGCAAAGCTCTCGCCTGCAGCCGTGAAGCTGTCTGGAAAGCAGAGACCAGTTAATCACTGAGCGCTCCAAACGAAGGCCTGTGATTAATCAGACAGTTTACCTGTGAACAGGGAGCACTTTGTTTGATGCACTAGAGCTGGCACTCTAGATGCAACTCATCAATACCTCATCTGATTGCATTTAATTAAGTGTGAAACCCAAACTCTTCAATCTGACTAATGTATAATTAACTCAAAACACTCAGATATGATAAGAAACATGACCTTATCAAGTTTTATCAAACATATCTCATTATTATCCTCTTATACAGTGCCTGGCCAAAATAAAAGTCACCACCAAAAAAAAAGGTCATACACTCTAATATTTCGTTGGACCTCCTTTAGCTTTGATTACATTCGCTGTGGCATTGTTTCCATAAGCTTCTGCAATGTCACAGATTTATTTCCATCCAGTGTGTCATTAATGTTTCACCAAGATCTTGCATTGATGATGGTAGAGTCTGACCGCTGCACAAAGTCTTCTCCAGAACATCCCAAAGATTCTCAATGGGGTTAAGGTCTGGACTCTGTGGAGGCCAATCCATGTGTGAAAATGATGTCTCATGCTCCCTGAACCACTCTTTCACTATTTGAGCCCCATGAATCCTGGCATTGTCATCTTGGAATATGCCCGTGTCATCAGGGAAGAAAAAATCCATTGATGGAATAACCTGGTCATTCAGTATATTCAGGTAGTCAGCTGACCTCATTCTTTGAGCACATACTGTTGCTGAACCTGAGCAACTGCAGCAACCCCAGATCATAACACTGCCCCCACAGGCTCGTACAGTAGGCACTAGGCATGATGGGTGCATCACTTCACCTGCCTCTCTTCTTACCCTGATGCGCCCATCACTCTGGAACAGGGTAAATCTGGACTCATCAGACCACATGACCTTCTTCCATTGCTCCAGAGTCCAATCTTTATGCTCCCGAGCAAATTGAAGCCTTTTTTTCCTGTTAGCCTCACTGATTAGTGGTTTTCTTAAAGCTACACAGCTGTTCAGTCCCAATCCCTTGAGTTCCCTTCTCATTGTGCGTGTGGAAATGCTCTTACTTTCACTATTAAACATAGCCCTGAGTTCTACTGTTGTTTTTCTTCCATTTGATCTCACCACACGTTTAAGTGATCACCGATCACCATCATTCAGGATTTTTTTTTCCGGCCACATTTCTTCCTGGAAGACGATGGGTCCCCACTATCCTTCCAGTTTTTAATAAAGCGTTGGACAGTTCTTAACCCAATTTTAGTTGTTTCTGCATCAACCTCCTTAGATGTTTTCTCTGCTTGATGCCAATGATTTGACCCTTCTCAAACAGACGAACATCTTTTCCACGACCACGGGATGTGTCTTTCCACATGGTTGTTTAGGAAATGAGAAGCAACTCATTGCACCAGTTGGGGTTAAAAAACTTGTTTCCAGCTGAAAGATAATCGCCCATGCAGTAATTATCCAATAGGAGGCTCGTTGAACATTGTTGAAAACAGCTCATGTCAACATCACAGAAGGTTCCTAAAGTTTTCTCAGATTGACTGAGTTCTGTACGGAAGCCCTTAAAGGCCATGGTCTCGTGCACAATGTTGGATCAGGACCAAAACACTGTGGCTTTAATTTCTACTTGACTTACTGAGCGGATTTATAATCACACTATTGCTAAATCCTTTTTGTACTCACTTGTGAAACAGGCAGCCCCAGATTTTCAGCCACCTCCTTGGGCTCCACCAGTCGGTAAAACTCGTCCTCCAGCTCCTGGAGCTTCTGCTTCCTTTGGCTCACCTTCTCCCTCTCCAACTGGTCTCTCTCAGCTCGCTCCGATGCAGACACCGACAGCGGGTACATCACCGGCCTCTGCTCCACGTCACCGCCGCTGCCGTTCGGCGGGTGCTGCTGGTCTGACCGGGGCTCAAGACTAACTCCAGGCGCCCAGTCAGATCTGGTCGGGTGTGCTCCGTTGGTTGTGGGAGTGGTGGTGTGATTGCCGTTGGTAACGCTGGTCAAACAGGGGGTGTTATTGGTGGATGTGGTGTTGCTGCTGGCGTTGCAGCTGTGCTCCAGGCAGAAGGACTTGAAGCGCACTTCGTCGTTCTCTGCCAGGATGGTTCTCATCTCCAGGCCGTGGTCGAAGGCGCAGGTCACATGGAAGGCCACGATGCAAGAGGGCATGGAGCACTGAGAGAGAGAGAGAAAAAGATGTTTGAGAAATATATAGGAATTAAAAGTAAAAGAGTAAACGAGAGAAAAACAGTGTTAGGAGTGAGGCATTACAAAAGAAACGCAACTACAGTACTGTACTACTTTTGCCGTAGTGCATTAGAGTTCAAACACAGTAATATTGTAATGTAACTAATTACTTCAAATGACAGCAACTACTAGTATGAGAGAGATAGAGATGAGTTTCATTTTATCTCTTGAAAACAAACTTTTGTAATTTTTTTGCACTGATTCTACTTTTGCTTTTTGTCTCTGAAAGACACACATATTTTCTCTTCAGTCCCTCAGACACTTTGTCACAACTATTTGTTTTAAAGTGTCGTTTTCGCTCCATTTCTTGTGTTATCAGGGTTCCAATAGAAGTGCGGCAAAGCGGAAAGACAAGCCAAGTCACAACAAACACAGTTCATCCATTTGTGCTGACATTGAGGTAGCTTGGGATATCTCTCCCTCTCCCTCTCCCTCTCTCTCTCTCTCTCTCTCTCTCTCTCCTGTGTGTGTGTGTATGTGTGTGTTTCTCAGAGCTATCCATTACAGGTCATACTAAGAGGCAGCCTCCTGCTGGGTCCCTCCAGGCATGGTGTGAATGTGTGTGTGTGTGTGTGTGTGTGAGCCCTTGTGGCTATGTGCTGTCACTGTGAGCATGTACACTCACATTTTCAGTTCTGTTGTAGGTTGTGAAAGATTGTGTGTAAGTGTGAGTGTGTGTGTGTGTGTGTGTGTGTGTGTGTGTGTGTGCTGGGACTTGTACTTTCAGAGCAGTTGAGCACTGAGCAGGACTGTGACTCTTCCCATCCTCACACTGTTTGGACGAGCATGGTGACAAATACTAAACTCGACTCCACCGTCTGTAAAACAACTTCTGTTTCACATTTTTTCCCAAACACTCTCTTCTGTCCTGTCTCACTCTTCAGGTCTCTCTTTGCTTGTTATCTGCTGTCACTAACTGAAGCTGGAGAGTCAACATGTCAGCCTGGACGTGTTGTTACCGCCTGTGCTGTGCTTGTAAAAACACGGCCGTCCTCGGTGATGGAGTAACAGTGCACATGGAGACATCCCTTCAGTTACATTTTTCTTCTGTTATGAAGCGAACTCCAACATCGTAAAACAACTTTTTTTTTACCACAAATGCCAGATGTCAGGTGTCTGGTGCTGCTCACACTTCTTAGGTGTCTAACAGCTAAAGGTTGAACCAGTATGGAGCTGGTTCAGACACGTTGTTTGACCCATGAGTCAGTGACAAAATACAGTTGTGCTCAGAAAATATGAATAACAATAGGTTTTTATTTTCTCAGATGGTAAAGCTGCCTATTCATCTTGGCAAAAGCCTCCAGCTCCTGTAAAGTCATGGGCTGTCTTGCATGAACTGCAGGTTTGAGGTCAGGAGACTGAGATGGCCACTAGGGCTGAACGGATTTAGAAAAAGATGTAATTGTGATTTTTCTGGCAGATACAGCGATTTCAATTCGATTCACGATTTTCTTTCAATCAAACTTTAGTGAAATTGTCACAATGTACAGTAACATTCACAAAGTTGACAGAAAATTACATCAAACCATTGAAACATCAAAAGCTTTTACTCTAATGTGAGGATGAAAATGAAAACTGAAGGTAAGAATTGTTTCAAACTTTGAGACAAAAGGTCAATATTTTAATATGAAAAGTGAAAATTTTGAGGAACAAAGACAAAATTCTAAGACAAAAATTCAATAACTTCCAGAGTTTAAGAAATCAATTTAATATTATGTGAAAAAAGTCCAAACTTTCTCATTTAAAGTCAAAATTTTAAGATGACAAAAGTCTAAGACAAAAAAAATCTACGTTTTCGAAATAAAGGCAATGTTTGAGATAAAAAGTTGAAATAAAAAGTCAAAACTCTAAAATTTGAGTCAAAATTATACATAATAAATACAAAATAAGGCAAAAAATAAAATAAAAAGAAGATTTTTAGGTAAACTTTTCTCAAAACCCAGAGTCTAACACCTATTCTCGTTATTTCTTAACCGAACATTTAAATTGTATTTTTATTCATAAAAACGGAAGAAGATAAAGAGCTTTCTTTGACTCTTAACTTTTAAAAATAATGTAGTGGAAAATAATCTTAAATGTGTCGAGTTAAATAAAACAAAATACCAAACAATTACAAACAAATTCAACAATCCCAAGAAAAGATGGATTTTTCCCAACTGCCTTACACTCAAGNTGTGTGTGTGTGTGTGTGTGTGTGTGTGTGTGTGTGTGTGTGTGTGTGTGTGAAACAGCAGAAACAACAGATCCCGGGTCAGTCAGGAGCAAAAAAAAAATAGCAGCTTTAGTGATCACATGATAAGGATGTTTGAAATTGCGATTTCAATCAGACTGAGATGGCCACTCCAGACCCTTGACTTTATTCTGCTGTAGCCAATGGCAGGTCCACTTGTCCTTGTGTTTTGGATCATTGTCATGTGTGAACGTCCAAATACGTCTCATGTGCAGCTTCTGGGCTGATGAGTGCAAATTTCCCTCCGGTATTTTCTGATAACATTAATCTTGTCATCAATTTATCATCAAACATTGTTTTTTTAGTAATGAAACTACTAAGATTTCTATAAACACCACATAAAGTAGGACTGGTTTTGATGAGCTTTTTAAATCTGCCCCTTTGAACAAGTTCAAAAAATTTTCATGACACTTAAAATATCTTGAACCTCTAATGTTGACCTGTTTTAGAGTTTACTCAAACAAGAAATCTTTTTCATAGTCCCTACAACTATTCAGGATCATGCCAAAATGACCTCTACACTACAATCAATGTTAAAAATAAAAGCAGTTTTAATGACTGAGAAACCTGACGAGGAGGAGAGAAACATCCCTCATGATGGTCCATCACTTCTGAACTCGCAAAGTGAAGAAATCCTGATGAAATCCTGGATCTCTGGACTTGACAGGGCTGCAAGAGCACATCATCTCCTGTGTTCACATATTTCCTTGACAGTGTATGGTGCTGTTCTTTGGATGAGTAGAGAGTCCAACACCAGAAGAGTATTGATAATATGTGCTGCCATATTTTATTTACTCACCTATTAAATTTTAAAGAAATCCTTTCCGTGAAATTCTCTAACATTCAAGGATTTTCATGCTCAATCAACACAAAGGCTCAAACAGATGAAGTG
>RPOG01002746.1:0-12500 GCA_008086565.1 Thalassoma bifasciatum
CAAAGTGGTGAACCTGGCTCCATCTTTGCTTGTGAAGGACTGAGCCTTTTGGGGATGATGCTCCTTTTATACCCAATCATGACACTCACCTGTTTAAATCCACCTGTTCACCTGTGGAATGATCCAAACAGATGTTTTTGCAGCTTCAGCAACTTTAACAGACTTTAGTTCAACCTGAACAAGATTTTTAGGAACGAGATGAGTGAATATCTTCAAAAATAAAAAAGTTTGTCTGAACATTAAATATCTCGTCTTTGTAGTGGATCCAATTGAAGTTTGGTTAAACAGGATTTGCAAATCATCATATGTATGGACAGGTGGGTGTGGTCAGGTGGGTGTGGACAGGTGGGTGTGGTCAGGTGAGTGTGGACAGGTGAGTATGGTCAGGTGGGTGTGGTCAGGTGAGCTCAGCACTGACAGACCCCTGACTCCTGCTCGCTCTGACTCCACACCTGTGGCTCGGCGCTCGGCTGCTTCAGCCTCAGAGGTTTGTGGCTCTTCAGTCTGTACGCCAGAGTCAGGAAGATGGCGTCCACGTGCTCCTTCTCCGCCGGATCCTTGGCCGACGTCTCGAATAAGGGGAAGTTGTAGCTGTCGGCGAGGCACTGAGCGGTGGACGTGGGGACCTCGCGGCGCTCTCTGAGGTCACACTTGTTGCCCACCATGATGCGCGGCACCTGCGGCCCCACACAGTGGCGTTTACACTCCTGGATCCACTCGGGGACGCTCTGGAACGACGACAGGCTCGTCACGTCGTACACGAAGATGACGGCGTGCACGCTGCGGTAGTAATGCTCCACCATGCTCTTCCTGAAGCGCTCCTGACCCGCCGTGTCCCAGATCTGCAGCTGAGGGGGGGCAGAGAGTTACCAAAACAACAACAAACAAACAAGACAGAGAGTTACCAAAACAACAACAAACAAACAAGACAGAGAGTTACCAAAACAACAACAAACAAACAAACAGACGACAGAGAGTTACCAAAACAACAACAAACAAACAAGACAGAGAGTTACCAAAACAACAACAAACAAACAAGACAGAAGTTACCAAAACAACAACAAACAAACAAACAGACGACAGAGAGTTACCAAAACAACAACAAACAAACAAGACAGAGAGTTACCAAAACAACAACAAACAAACAAAACAGACGACAGAGTTACCAAAACAACAACAAACAAACAAGACAGACGACAGAGTTACCAAAACAACAACAAACAAACAAGACAGACGACAGAGAGTTACCAAAACAACAACAAACAAACAAAACAGACGACAGAGTTACCAAAACAACAACAAACAAACAACACAGATGACAGAGAGTTACCAAAACAACAACAAACAAACAAACAGACGACAGAGAGTTACCAAAAAACAAAACAAAGAAAACATCTGTGAATAAATCAGCCTCCAGTCCTTCTACAGAAACTGAGTTATCTCAGGCTTTTATTTTGAAAGTGCTGATCATTATGTCTTACAGAGAATAAAAACACTATATTCACTGTTTCTGAGTTTACAGTTTATAATATTAAATAAGATCAATAAAAAAGGAGGTTTTAAACAGAAATGTCAGGATGGGGCGCATCACTGTCTGTAAACTCAGGCTTTTATTTTGAAAGGGTTAAATCCATCAGTGTCTCTGAGTCTGTTTGTGTTCTCTAATAATAATAATAATAATAATAATAATAATAATAATAATAATAATAATTTTCTCTTTTCTTTGGTGTACTCTCCATCCAGCCCTGCTATAATAAATA
Source organism: Thalassoma bifasciatum (assembly GCA_008086565.1). Taxonomy (NCBI): domain Eukaryota; kingdom Metazoa; phylum Chordata; class Actinopteri; order Labriformes; family Labridae; genus Thalassoma; species Thalassoma bifasciatum. The sequence continues at coordinate 1,761 of RPOG01002746.1, forward strand.
ATAAATAATAAACAATAATAATAATTTAGAGTTGTTTTTATTTTAATAATAAACCTTGATAGTTTCTCCGTCCAGCTCCACGCTCCTCTCCCTGAAATCCACGCCGATCGTGGCCTCGGGGTTGTTCAGAAATGTCCCTCCGCAGAACCTGTAGGTCAGGCAGGTTTTTCCCACGTTGGAGTCTCCGATCACGATGATCTTAAAGATCCGGGTCCTGGTCTCCAGGTCCAGCTGCTCAGAGCTCTGCAGCTCCAGGGACTGACCGAACACCAGCTCGAACTGAGGCTCCACACTCTTCTGTCCCTCACTTCTCCTTCCATCAGTCCTCTTTCCATCCTTTCTGTTTCCATCATCTCTGTTTCCATCATCTCTGTTTCCATCATCTCTGTTTCTCATCTTCACATCACGGCGACCTACGGGAGCAGGAGGCAAATACCGCGAGAACTCACGAGACCTCACGCGTCACAGCACCAGACTGTTTACTCACATAATTATTATATATATATATATATATGCAGTCTAATCTTATACATACACAGGTTATACAGTCTCTTTAATCATATAATTATTATATAAACAGTCTAATCTTATACATACACAGGTTATACAGTCTCTTTAATCATATAATTATTATATAAACAGTCTACGGTCACAGCAAACACGTTTAGATTAAATTATTATTATTATTGTGCCTTAAAATGATTTTTGTTGTGCTAAAAAAAAGCTAAATAAAATAAATTATGCTTTAATGAATCACATGAATTTAATTTCTCAGAATGGGAAATATTAGTTTTATTATATATTCTATCTTACATTCACCTGTGAGGATGAACTAAGAAAAAAACAAATATACAAAAATTCACATAAGAAATTTAATATTTTATGATCTCACTTAAAAGACTTGAGGACAAAAGAGAGAAAGAAAAAAACTTGGGCATTATGGAAACTAAATATGTTTTATTAACTTTGGATACCCTCATGTGTTTATGTAAATTTGAAAGAATGAACGTAGTATTAAAAATGTATATATACAGATGACTTAAATGTATGTTTATCCAGTTATGAAAGTCTCACATGACTAAAAAAAACGTGTTTATTATTATATTACGTTATATTATGTTATTGCTTATTTTATTTCCTCTGTCCCACTTTTTTTTCTAACTGCTGTATCATGTTGAAAGTTGCTGTAACAACAAATTTCCTCCTGGGATTAAAAAAGTATTTCAGTTTCTGATTTTATATTATTTTATATCATTAAACCTTTGGTAGAGATGAGTTTCTTCCTCATGACTGACAGTTTAAACTGTTCTTATCCAGTGAAGTTTGACACTTTAAAATAAAACAGCAGCTTTTCTGCATCAGACTGAACTTTATTTGACACAAAAACCAAAAGAGATTTTATTTATTCAGAAATTTAATTTAACATTTTTACAATTCAGCAACAGCAACAGAACAAAGTTTATTCAGGACACAGAGTTTGATCCTTTTATTTCATAAATATCTGTTTTGTGGAGAATCTTCTGTCCGTCACAGATTAAACACTGAGGAGTTTTTTGTTTGTAATAAAATCTGAAAGTTTTTTTAAAAACGTCTGAAAACATGAAGAGAAAAGTCTGAACTGAAAAACTCTTCAGAGAAAATCACTGAAAGTTTCAGATTCATCAAACACTTTTTATTTCTTTTCCTCTGGTCGATCAGAGGCTGAACCTGAGAGAGCGAACGCCACGCTCGCCGTGTGATGTCACCGTGATGTCACTGTGACGTCATAAAGGGACAGTTCGTATTTTAAGGCGCTGAGTTTAGTCTCAGATCCAGGAGAAAATCTTTTTAACACTTTATCAGAGTCACAGAGTTTCTCCAGCTTGTTCACTGAGTTAAAGTCTGAAGAGTTTTCTAAAAAAAACGTCAAACTGACGATAAACAAAAAACTTTCTTTGTTTCCACATTTGTAAACAAAAACTTTCCATAAGTTTGAGACGCAGTTTGAGCTGAATCAACCCTGAAAATAAAAACTCATCAGTGTGAGACTCATCTTCAGTCACAACCAGAAACAAAAACAGATTCATCCACGAAAAATCTCACCTTAAACTTTTCTGTTTATCAGCAAAACTCAGATCAGCTCCAGAGAAAACACCAGTTTAACCAGTTTAACTAGTTTAACCAGTTTAACCAGTTTAACCAGTGAGAACATATGAATGGGGAATTTTACATGAAACTGGATTTTTCTTTACGTTTCCTCGCAAGATGGCCACCGTCTCGCCATCGTCTCGCCATCGTCACGCCATCGTCACGCCATCGTCACATCAACGTAGGATATTTTAAGAACTTTTCTCTCTGTTGAATTTTTCTTATCTGGAGAAAACTGTGGAGAAAAAACTGCAGTTTTGTAATCAGCTCATTTAAGTTTTACACAAAAATCTAACTCAATAGAAAATCTGACACATTGTTCCTCAATGTTTTTTTAGAAAACAGGATCCTGACGTTCAAACACTCGACCTGTTAAAAAACAGCTGTTAAAGCAAAGTCTAACCAAAACTTTATCCTGTTTCAGCGCTGATAAACTCAGAGAAGTAAAAATTAAAAATTAAAGTGAAGTGTTGAAGTATTTTCACTTTAATGTGAAAGAAAATCAGCTCCAAAGTTTCTGATTCTGAAATATCAGTGATCAGCCTCCTGATGATGATCAGTTAGTTAAAAACCATCACAGTCTCTGATCATGAGTTTAGACTAGTTTAACTGGTTTAACCGGTTTAACTGGTTAAACTGGTTTATTGGTTTAACTGGTTAAACTGGTTAAACTGGTTTAACTGGTGGCTGTAGGGTCTGATCCTCTCTTTGATGCTGGTCACAGCTTAAAGTTTTTATTGTGATTTTCCTCTTTTGTAAACACTGACTGGTCTCTGCCTGAGACCTGAGCCCGACTCTGGACCTGAGTCCTGGACCTGAGTCCTGTCAGACCCTGGTGAACCGGACCCTCATGACCTGGACCCTGTCAGACCGGACCCTGTCAGACCTGGTCCTGTTAGACCTGGTCCTGTTAGACCTGGTCCTGTCAGAACTCCTCAGACCGGTTCAGGTTTTGGTTCCTGGTTCTTCTTGGACCCGTGACGTCACCAGTTCTCGTCTGAGAAGGAGCTGGAGCTGCCAGAGTCCGAGTCCGGGTCCGTTAACCCGTCAAAGTCCCAGTCGGCGCTGGAGCCGCTGTCGTCGTCCTCCTCGGCGGAGAAGCTGCGGGCGGAGCCGAGGCATGCTGGGTAAACGCGCGCGGAGACGCAGACGGGCCCGAGCGTGGACACGTAGACCGCCATGATGCTCTTCCAGGCGTCGCGGGCCGGGTCGTACTCGTGGATCAGGACGCGGTTCTTGTTGTGCTGCAGCAGCGTCTGCGTGAGGAGGAGGAGCTTCCCGCGGTGCCCGATCACCTGGTAGTTGAGGGCGCGGCTGTCGATGGGCACGTCCCCCATCCGGCGCCACTCGCCCCTGCCCGGGCTGTACGCTTTGACCACGGGGATGTCGCACACGCACACGATCTGCTCCTGGAACACGCACGCCTTGTGCAGCTTGTCCCGCCGCAGCGAGCCGCAGTGGCGCCAGCGGTTCCTGCGGGGGTCGTAGCACAGCACGCGGCGCTTGTTGACCACGTAGAGGAGGTCGTTGAGCGCCACCACCTGCATCTTCCCCAGAGAGTGAGGCAGCGGCGCCGCCAGCGTCCACTGGTTCCTCTGCACGCTGTAACACTCCACCTCCTTCAGCCGCGCGTCCGTCACCGGGTTCCTGCCCCCCAGCAGGTACACGTGTCCGTTCAGGTACCCCATCCCCGAGTGGATCCTACCCAGAAGCCTCTCTGCCAGCTCCTGCCACCTGTTCAGCAGGGGGTCGTACAGCCAGAAGTGCTTGGACAGGTGCGAGGCCAGGTACAGCTGGTGGTCGGGGGCGGCGCANAGCAGCTGCGGATGAAGTCCAGCTGCAGCATGTTGGCGGCTGCGTAAACTCTCTGCACGTTCGCCTCCGTCACGGTGACGCAGCCCGTGTAACAGTAGTCGATGATGACGCACATGGCCTCTGCGTCCACGCCCCGGATCAGGACTTTCTGCTGCTGGCTCTCCGTCAGCCCCCCCGTGAACATGCTCTTGAAGTAGGGGCTGGCAGCAGACAGCACGTTCCTGCTGCACAGGAACAGCCGCCCCCCCCCGCTGCCGCCCCCCTCCCCCTCCACCTCGATGGTGACGTCACCGAGCAGGCGACAGTCAAACATCAGCTTCAGCTCCCGGAGCAGAGACGCAGCGTGATCCGCGTCCTGCAGAACCTCAGGGCCACTGAAGCAGCTCAGACCCGAATCCATCTCAGTCCTGGTCCTGGTCCCGGTCCTGGTCCTGGTCCTGGTCCCGGTCCTGGTCCTGGTCCTGGTCCCGGTCCTGGACCTGGTTCCTCTGGGTCTGAAAGCCCCGGTGTCACACACTGAACCTCATCAGGCTGTTTTCACTCAGAGCAGTTTACGAGTCTGAGTCACAAAGACACAAAGGTCCAGACCTGACCCCGGTCCTGGTCCCGGTCCTGGTCCTGGTCCTTGTCCCGGTTTAGTTCCTGCTGGTTCTGGTTCTGAGTCAGTGCAGGGTCCAGTCCTGATCCATGCTGCTACAAACACAAACACTGATGTTTCTGTGAATGACTCCGTCAGCTGATCAGGTCAGGACTATCACTTCCGGAACAAAGACTACCAAAATAAAGCACCATGATATAAAACTCATTCACAGATCGGCCTGTTTTCACCAGTTTTTATTTTTGTAACACATTCAAAGATTATACTTATAAAATCCACATATTCACAATACTATTACACTCGATTAGCTTGTATTTATATATACTTTAGGTTTATATGCTTTTATTTTGACGGTCACTCTGCCGGACTTCCGCTCTGGCTTGTTTCAAGATCAGAGTCTGTGATTGGTCAGTGAATCTGGGTCAAATGTTTAATTTACGGTTACTGAATTATATTCTAACAAACAGGTTAATTCAACGATTTTCTTTAAGGAATCACACATTTCTGCCAGATGTTTAAAAAAATTACAATAATAAAACTCCTAATGATAATAATAATAATAATAATAATAATAATAATAATAATAAAATCTGGATTATTTCCCATTTTGATTTAAAATTTAGAGAAAAAAAACTCAAATTTCAGACTTTTTTCCTCAAATTTATCCTATCCAAAAAATTTGATCATCCCAGAATTTTTGCATCCTTGTAGGTCCTGATCCTGATCCTGATCCTGGTCCTGGTCCTGATCCTGTTCCTGATCCTGATCCTGATCCTGGTCCTGGTCCTGATCCTGGTCCTGGTCCTGGTCCTGGTCCTGATACCTGAGGACGCCCACGCAGTTGCTGAGGTCCAACCTGCGGCTCATGAAGCCGGAGCAGCAGCTGCGGATGAAGTCCAGCTGCAGCATGTTGGCGGCTGCGTAAACTCTCTGCACGTTCGCCTCCGTCACGGTGACGCAGCCCGTGTAACAGTAGTCGATGATGACGCACATGGCCTCTGCGTCCACGCCCCGGATCAGGACTTTCTGCTGCTGGCTCTCCGTCAGCCCCCCCGTGAACATGCTCTTGAAGTAGGGGCTGGCAGCAGACAGCACGTTCCTGCTGCACAGGAACAGCCGCCCCCCCCCGCTGCCGCCCCCCTCCCCCTCCACCTCGATGGTGACGTCACCCAGCAGGCGACAGTCAAACATCAGCTTCAGCTCCCGGAGCAGAGACGCAGCGTGATCCGCGTCCTGCAGAACCTCAGGGCCACTGAAGCAGCTCAGACCCGAATCCATCTCAGTCCTGGTCCTGGTCCCGGTCCTGGTTCCGGTCCTGGTCCTGGTCCTGGTCCCGGTCCTGGTCCCGGACCTGGACCTGGTTCCTCTGGGTCTGAAAGCCCCGGTGTCACACACTGAACCTCATCAGGCTGTTTTCACTCAGAGCAGTTTACGAGTCTGAGTCACAAAGAAACAAAGGTCCAGACCTGACCCCGGTCCTGGTCCCGGTCCTGGTCCTGGTCCCGGTTTAGTTCCTGCTGGTTCTGGTTCTGAGTCAGTGCAGGGTCCGGTCCTGATCCATGCTGTTACAAACACAAACACTGATGTTTCTGTGAATGACTCCGTCAGCTGATCAGGTCAGGACTATCACTTCCGGAACAATGACTACCAAAATAAAGCACCATGATATAAAACTCATTCACAGATCGGCCTGTTTTCACCAGTTTTTATTTTTATAACACATTTAAAGATTATACTTATAAAATCCACATATTCACAATACTATTACACTATTACTATTACACACCATTACACCATTGGCTTGTATTTATATATACTTTAGGTTTATATGCTTTTATTTTGACGGTCACTCTGCCGGACTTCCGCTCTGGCTTGTTTCAAGATCAGAGTCTGTGATTGGTCAGTGAATCTGGGTCAAATGTTTAATTTACGGTTACTGAATTATAGTCTAACAAACAGGTTAATTCAACGATTTTCTTTAAGGAATCACACATTTCTGCCAGCTGTTTAAAAAAATTACAATAATAAAACTCCTAATGATAATAATAATAATAATAATAATAATAATAAAATCTGGATTATTTCCCATTTTGATTTTATATTTAGAGAAAAAAACTCAAATTTCAGACTTTTTTCCTCAAATTTATCCTATCCAAAAAATATGATCATCCCAGAATTTTTGCATCCTTGTAGGTCCTGATCCTGGTCCTGATCCTGGTCCTGATCCTGATCCTGGTCCTGATCCTGGTCCTGGTCCTGATCCTGGTCCTGGTCCTGATCCAGGTGTATCTGGCATTGAGGTCGTTGGTCCCCGCTCTGCTTATGTTCCTGGCTCTGCTTATGTTCCTGGTTCTGGTTCTGGCCCCGGCTCAGTGCCTGGCGCTGAGGTCGTTGATGCGTTTCAGCGCCTCCTTGTTGCTGATGGTCTTGTGGACGGTGATGATGAAGGGAAACGCCGCAGGAAGCTCCACCCTCTGACTCAGCCTCTGGTGACCCCAGTGGAGGCAGCGCAGTCGCTCGGACAGGTCTCTCCTCCCGGCCCGCTCCAGCCCGTCCTGCAGGATCCTGGTCTTGTTGGGCCGGTCCCAGGAGCTCTGGTACCTGTGGGTGAAGGTGGAGTGAAGGTGAAGTTAAGGTGTGAAACCAAACTGAGCAGAAACAGAGTAAATATCAGACACAAAGACAGAGAGAGGATTTTTTTAAAGTAAACACAAAGAGAGTTTTATTTTTCTTACCAGCTCTCTAACATGGTCTGGACCTGGACCCCCCTCTGAGGGGATTTGCTGTGGAACCGAGCCACTTGGGTCCGGCTGAAGCCGAGCTCGTACGCCAGGACCGTCCACTCAAAACCCAGCTGCTGAGAAATGTCCTGCAGAGTTTTCAGGTTAATCACAGCGTCCTGAGGAAGAAACAAACACTTTAGAGCAAACTTCTGTGCAGGAGTTTCTGTTTGTTTGTTTGTTTGTTTGCTGGTGAAATCACCTCCTGAGCTTTGTTTGGCATCGTCAGAGTCCAGAGATCGGCAGAGACAGATTCTGCTCCAGAACCAGGTCCAGTACAAAGAGGTTTGTTTGGAGACAAACTGAGTCAGTGACCAGGAGAAAGTTATCCAGTCAGGACACGTTACCGCGGAAACTCAGCATCAACAGCTTTTCCTGTTAAACATTAGTCAAACTCTGCAGGGTCAAAGTGAAGAAACACAGAAGATGAAAATGTTTTTAAAGGTTTTTATTTATTCGCCTCCTTCTCCTCGTCCATGAAAAGCGTCGTGTGCAAATGTCGTTTCAGCGTTTATCAAAGAAGATTAAAAAGATCAGCTGATGATTCAAAGGTTCATAATAATAATAATAACAACAATAACAAGTTTGATCAAAGTGCTGTGAGTTCATCCAGAAACAGGTGAAAGAAACTTCAGACACAATCAGGGTTTCACAGAGTCCAGGTCAGACCGGGTCAGACCAGGTCAGACCAGGTCAGACCAGGTCAGACCAGCACAGGCCAACGGAGAGGAAGGAGAAACAAGAGAAACCAAAGAAACCAGGTCAGAGAGAAAAACCTTAAACATCAACAACAACAAACAAAAACATCAGATTAAAGTAGATTCACATCAAAGCTCATCAGGAAGATTCACGTCCAGCCTGCTGGACTCACCCTGACCCGGTCTCTGCTGGACTCACCCTGACCCGGTCTCTGCTGGACTAACCCTGACCCGGTCTCTGGTCTCTGCTGGACTAACCCTGACCCGGTCTCTGCTGGACTAACCCTGACCCGGTCTCTGGTCTCTGCTGGACTAACCCTGACCCGGTCTCTGCTGGACTAACCCTGACCCGGTCTCTGGTCTCTGCTGGACTAACCCTGACCCGGTCTCTGCTGGACTAACCCTGACCCGGTCTCTGGTCTCTGCTGGACTAACCCTGACCTGGTCTCTGCTGGACTAACCCTGACCCGGTCTCTGCAGGACTAACCCTGACCCGGTCTCTGGTCTCTGCTGGAACCTCAGACTTTCACAGACTTCTTCTCTGGTTCCGACCCTGAACTGAGGTGAGTCGGTCTCTCGGAGCTTTACCCTGTTCTCCTCTTTGACCCGGTCCAGAGCCGGTCTGGACCTGGTCTGGACCTGGTCTGGGGTCAGTCCGGGTCAGTAGCATCCGTCTTTCCAGCTGCCGTCCCTCAGGGCGCTCAGAGCAGCCAGGCTCTTTGGGGGGGTCAGCAAACTGCAGAAAAACACAAAAAACTTTTTACTAGACCAGTGATGAGATCAGGACCACAATCCAGGACCAGAACCTCTGAGAGTCCAGACCAAGACCAAGACTGAGACAAAGACCAAGACCCTATGTAGACCCGAGTGTTTTTATGTCTGTGAGCTCTTGTTCTTTATCCACAGTCTGATTAATTCAGTTTGGGGGGGGTTCTGCTCTCACCTGCGTGTTGATTGGCTGATCTTACTCTGCCGGGTGGCTCCGCCCAGGAAGGAGGCGGGGCGAGGGAGCGAGCTGCGCGGGGCGGCGTGCTGGTTGGTGCCGGCTTTAAGGGGCTGAGGAACCAGACCGCCACCGCCGCCGCCGCCGCTGGGTTTGAGGGGCTGAGGCAGAGCGGCGGCGCTGGGGAGGGAGTGGAAGCTGACGGAGGAGGACAGCGAGCTGGGGCCCTGCTGCACCGTGGGGCTGACGTACGCCGTGGCTTTGACGGGGGGGCGGGACAACGAGGAGGAGAAGTTCCCGACGCTGTGGACCCTCTGAGTGAGCTGACCTGGGGAGGGAACTGAAACAGACGAGGAGACGAAACATCAGAGAGGGACGCCGCGCTCAGAGAAACTTCCAGGAAACAGTTTAATCTTTATTCTTGTTTCCTCAGAGTCGTACTGGAGGAGTGCAGACGTGCGAGGCCGTTGGAGGAGTCGAAGCTGTGGCTGCTCCTTAAGGACGGGACGGTCGGTAAGGAGGACGGGCCGTGGGAGGGCGGGGTCACCGGGGACGCCAGGCAGGGCATGCTGGGAACACTGGGCATGCTGGGAGCTCGGATCAGGTTGGGCATGCTGCGGCGAAGTTTATCTGTGAAACAAACAAAAACCGTCTTTTCTTTTCAGTGTCAAAGGAAACAAACCACGAATAAGAGAAAAATGATTAACCAATCAGATTAAAGCTGATGAGTCAGAAAATTAGATCCATGTTTTCTCCTCCCTGACTGGTTTTACCTGAAGGAGTCCTGTAGCCCGTGTGTGGTTCTGAGCTCAGGCCCGGTTGTGGTCCCTGGTGCTGGGGGAGTCCGCTGAAGGAGACCTGGGGGCCCACGGAGCTGCGTCTGTAGTCTCTGATGTTGGAGAAAGTGTGCGAGTGAGGCAGGCCGCCGCCGCCGCCGCGCTGCATGGAGCCGGTGCGGAAGAGTCGCGGCTGAGGAGGAGGCAGCTGGTCGTACGCCTCCTCCTCCTCGTCCTCCTCCTCCAGGTCCATGTGGCTGCGTCTGAGCGAGTGCAGGGAGAAGCTGGAGCTGCGGCGGCTGACCGTGGCCGAGGTAGAGGCGTAGTCCTGACGGAGACCTGGGGGGGGGCAGAGCGATCATCAGAGAGAAACATGGACCTGAGCCGCCAACGGTCGATGAGACACGACCTTCAGCAGCGAACGCCATCAATTATTCAGAGAGTTTTTCTGCTGCTTCAGGATCGAAGCATCGACAGAGAACGACAAAAATAAAACGTCAGAACTTTTCCCTGAAACTGTTCCTGTGTCTGACAGACGTGTCACTCACTCTCCTCCTGCAGTCGAGCCATCACCTCCACGTCCGTCATGTCCTGCAGTTTGTAGCTCATAGAGATGGAGTCGTCCTCCAGCTCCGACACCCCCACCTCGCTGTCCAGGGAAGACTGAGGGCTGATCGCCGCGCGCTGACGCCCCACGCCTCAAAANAGGAGAGAGGAGACAGAAAAGGAGAGAGGAGACAGAAGAAGGAGAGAGGAGACAGAAAAGGAGAGAGGAGACAGAAGAAGGAGAGAGGAGGCATAAAAGGAGAGAGGAGACAGAAGAAGGAGAGAGGAGGCATTAAAGGAGAGAGGAGACAGAAGAAGGAGAGAGGAGACAGAAAAAGGAGAGAGGAGACATTAAAGGAGAGAGGAGACATTAAAGGAGAGAGGAGACAGAAAAGGAGAGAGGAGACAGAAAAGGAGAGAGGAGACATTAAAGGAGAGAGGAGACAGAAAAGGAGAG